>VYXB01006186.1:129064-200413 GCA_013397135.1 Pachyramphus minor
CCGCCCCGCTGCCCTGAGGGGGCGCCCTGCCCCGCCCCCCCCGCCGGAGCAGCCAATGGGGAGCGGACGCTGAGGGCGGGGTTGAGGACGGGGTGGGGCCGGACCGAGCCCGAACGAAGCCGATCCCGAACGGAGCCCAGCCGAGCTCAGNCGAACTCAGCCGAACGGAGCCGAACAGAGCGAGCCCAGCCGAACTCAGCCGAACGGAGCCGAACAGAGCCGAACGGAGCCGAACAGAGCCGAGCCCAGCCGAACTCAGCCGAACGGAGCCGAACAGAGCCGAGCCCGACCCGAGCGGGACCGGGCAGAGGCGCCTCACGAAATGAGGCCAAAAGGTGCTTAAAGGATTTTAAAGTTTTAGGGATTTCATTGTGTTATTCCATGAACACATGAACGTTTAGGAATGAAAATCAGTAGGAGAAGATGAGAAATACTCCTTAGAGACACAGGTGACGCAAAGGTCCCCACACGCGCTGTGGTGGGTTTGTCCTGGTGTGACAGAAACACTGACAACCGTGGGGACTGGAATTTATTACAATTTATTCTCATTTATTCTCCCCTCAGTGCTCACGGGCTGGTCTGCACAGTTCTGCACCTCCGTTGGGCACCACTGGGCGTCTCCCCAGCACCTCTTTTGGGGCTGAATCCATAAATTCTTCAGGCTCAGTGACTGCTCTGCCACTGCAGCACTGGGACTAAAGTTTACACTCAATATGTGCTCAAAAGTGACAACAAAAAATCGTGATACTCCTGAATATTGACTTAGTGTTTATGTTATGCAAATATGTGTATTTATTTATTTTGTACATATATTGATTTTATATTTTATATAATACATACCAATATAAAGATATTGATACATAAATATATAGATAAATAAATAATATACTACTATACCTACTAATAAAAAGATACATAGTTATTTATAATAAATACATATTTATCTGTTTACACAGATATATTTACACATACATGTATATATATTATTATATGTGACTTAAAAGGCACCCCCTTGATGCAAGTGATCCCTCAGCCCGTGCTGCTTTCAAATTATATGGGATAACATGAAACAATAAAAGCATATAAATATTTTTTTCCAGGCAAAATAATAGTTAAAGTTCCTTTTTAACCTGTTTAGATTTATTGATTTATTTACTTACTTACTTATTATTGACCTGTTCCCATAGACTTATGGAAGAGCTAACCAGTCTTCTGGGGAGGATCTAAGACAAACCTGTGAGCTGCACGTTGCAGGTGAGTGATTCAGCCATGGGTTTCTGCAGCTTTAACTTCTCCTCTCTTAATTGTTTGTTGGGTTTTTTTTTTTGCCTTTACTGAAATAGCACCTTGGCCATCCTGAAGTAATCTGCTGGAACAAAGAGAACAAGGGTAAATATTTTGAGCCCCAGGGTATCCCAGCATTACTTCTGTGGGGTATAGAGCAGACTGAATCATGTCATTAATGCTGAATTTGTCCTCAGTTTTAGCTGCAGCAGTGTCAGGGCTGGATTTTTAGATCAGTCTGGCAAGTGGCAATTTTTAGTGAGTGGATGCTGACAGTTAATAGCACATTGTAGTCTGGGAACCTTCAGAGGTTCAGGTTGATGAAATGTCCAGTAAACAAGCAATAATTACAACTGTCAACAGAGGAGTCCCAAATAATAACAAACAACTCTGATTTATCTCCTGCTTAACCATAAAGCTGATTTCACATTGGGCAAAAATATTATGGGGACCTGCAAGATACAAACTATAGCTGAACAGTAGGGGACATGAAACAACACAAAGTACCTGAAAGCAGCTTTTAAAAATAAATAAATGAACAAACCCTGGTGACCTGTGGTGACCTGTCCGGTTTTCCTGCATTTGTATGTGCACACCTTCGAGAATGAAAGGGAACAACGACACGTGAATGCAGTTTGCAGAGGTTAATGAAGTAAAACACTAATTTCTGCCCTGAAAGGGTCTCCTCTCTGTGATGTCTCCTCACGTCCCAGGAAGCAGGTGCCGTGTCCCCCTCTGTCCCTGTGTGTTCTGGCTGTGTTTGCTGTTCCCCTCCCAGAGGGAGCCCTGCTGTGTGACACACCTGGTAACCACACAAACAGGGGCCTCCTCACCTGAGGCTCTGCTCCCCCCCAGAACCCTCTGGAGGGACCTGCTCACAACACTCCTGGGTTCAGTTCTGCTGCAAATCACTTAAACTTCTGGGATTTCAGTTACTCTGAATTATGCTGCATGCCAGTGGATAATATGACATTTGAAGATACAATAAGTCTTGATCATGATTATCCTTGCAATATTATGATGTATGATATAAAAATATAAATAATGCTGTTGCTGATATAGAGACCTTGAATGAGTCTCCCCACTAGTAAGTGTTGAGCTCTATTTTAATTGCCTGTGGAGGGGACCACTAAATTCTGTTTGGTAAGAGACTACCCCGAGTACAGCTGCATGTGAATTTCTGTAGCTAATTGACTACTGTTCAGTTTTTTTCTTGGAAGAAGTTGTTTCAGATGAATAAATTTGTAACATCCCAGGTTTTTCAAACACAAAGTGATTCATGCCAACCTGTTTTCATAGGCTGATGCAGAAATGAATTAATATGATAATGTGACCCTGTGAAATTACTACTGTTCGTGTACTAAATGTTCTTATTTATTACCCATAACATTTAATTGTAGTTTAAATAAATTCCGTATAAACACATTTACTGCAGAGTTTAGGAACAATCCACAATTACACTGTGCTGTTACAGGAACAAATTCTCCATCACTGATTCCTAGGAGAGGAGGATTTCTGGAGTTGATACTGAGCTGATGAGAGCTCTTCATAGAATCCAAAATGGTTTGGGTGGGAAGGGACCTTAAAGCTCATCCAGTGCCACCCCTTGCCGTGGGCAGGGACACCTTCCACTAGCCCAGGTTGTTCTAAGCCCTGTCCAGCCTGGCCTTGGACACTTCCAGGGATGGGACATCGCTTCCTGTTTTGTCTCTCTCAGTAACTTGCAGTGGCTCTGTGTCTATGGCATCCCATGTCTGGGAATCACAGAAAATACAGGACCTTGCTAAAACACGAGGATTTCAGTGTGTTTAAAGCAGAATTTCCAGTTCTTGTTGAAACTCAAACCCAAACCCAAACAAAACCCCCCTCAGCACAACTCAGCCCATCACTGGGAGCTCGGGGGCTTTCCCTTTTGCCCTGTTCCTGCTCCCTTTGGGCACTGGTGGCTCTTTTCCGGGAGGCCCCGGTGTCGCTGCGGGTGTTCACGCCTTTGTCTCTCTGCAGAAATGTGTGATGGAGAGATAGTGCTTGTGTGGACGTCAGCATTTCCAACCCTTGCATGTGTTGCATTGCTAAGCAACTTTTAGCAACACTTCTCTCGCGTCCTTATGCCATCTGGAAAAGAGGATTAGACAAGGAAATGTGCCAGGGAGAGACAAAGGCACATGTAAGAAAGAGGTGGCTTAATTACTTGGGAGGATGAGTGACATTAATGGTAGGCAATCAGCAGAAGTGATTGAAAGCAGGCACAGTGCTTCCCAGGTAGTGAGAAGGAACCTCTGGGAAAGGTGGCATCTTTTGTACCCCGCAGCCTTTCCCCTCCCTGCAGGGGCTGGGCCCCAGTGATGATGCACAGTGAAGGCCCCTGTGATTTCATGTATAACTTAGACACAGCTCCAGTGACAATGAGTCTCTTCTAGACCTTCTTGCAGTTGTTTTGTACACCCTGTGTAACTGGCTGGCTGCTGCTTGAAGGTCCCTGCCACTGAGGTAGAGGAGGTTGTGGAATGCCAGTGGAGTGTGGAGCTTGTGCACATCAGTTCCCAACAGTCCTGCTCTCCTGGGATAACTGCTGGGGATGGTTTGAGGGGATGGAAGGGACAGACTGGAGCACGTGGTGTCAGAAGGGTGTTCCTGAAGAACTGCCTTGTCTTTGGTGTCATCTTCCAGCACACCTGTAAAGCTAAAGGTGTAAACAGAACTTTGACTAAATGCATCTGGAGCTTCAGCTGGGTTCACACACATCAGAGAATTATAGAAGCACTTTTTTGGTACCTCTCCTATTACCACACAAAAAGCCAAATATCCAACTTAGTAGAAGAATGACCGCTTTAGATTTGAAATATTCCTGTTCTCTGGTTCCTTAGGCACTCTAACATTGGAAGAACGTTGTCTGACAGCTGAGCAGGATTTAGAACCACATAAAACCAGCAAGGTTTGTTACTGAGTTATTTTACTCCCTGTACCTGGACTCCTGACTGCACTTTGCCCACTGTTTGATTATTTCCCTGTCAGTTGTGACTCTGAACTCTCCCAATAATATGGAACAATCCACACTAAGGTCCAGTGCCAGTGCTTCAGGGTGGTTTGGGACAGAGCTGTGGACCACGACATGAAATCCTCCACTTGCTCCTCCCAGCTGGGACTGAAACCTGTGCTCCTGGCTGACCCTGCTGCCACTGAAATGGTGGCTGTGAACTGATCACCTGAAGATCAGGTTGGGTGGGAAAGGGGGCCCTGCAGACACTGCACCTTCCCCGTGACGTAACACTGGGTTGCACTCATGTGGGCAGGGTTAACATTGCTGGAGACTTTAATTGGCTCATTCCTAAGATTCCCTGGTATTTGGCTCTGCTGCCTTAGGAGTCTTTAAACTTTTCTGCAAAGGGAATACCTTGGGTGAAATGCAGACTGGATTTAAATAACCAAGGCTTTTTTGAATTGAATTTGGTACACTATTTCACTTTTCACAATCTTTAAAAAGCAAAATAATGTGTGATTCTGTATGTGACAAAGCAGTTATTCATTCTTGCCATGTAATTTAATGTGATGTTCTATATGAACTGAAGGGCTTCACATAATAGTATCCCACAGTAACAAACCTTGGGCAAGAAATGTTTGATTCTCCTCCCTTTCCCCTTTAGAGGAGTGCCACATAATCCTTGGTTGTTGTGTGGTCTCCTATTCAACTTTTCACACAAATGTTGGAAGGGTATTTATAAAAAGCCTTGAGGACCACCCACTTTGCTATTGAAAATTGGCTGAAATAATCCCTTCTTTATAATTTAGCTGTGGTGTTGTCGAAATTTAAGTTCCATGTGGATTTCTGTTTAAAGGGGCAGTGGGGAAATGACGTCCTGGATGGACAGGGAGCCGTGGCCAATTGTTGTGCTGACACCTGTGATGGGCTGTGCCTCAATGGCTGGCTCAGACCTTCATTGTGCTCTGCAGTCATTAACAGGACTTGGACACAATGCCTTGGTTGTCCCTCTTGTGATGAATATGATCTGACTGTAGTGTTCAGCATCCTCTGATTCCTCAGCTCTCCCAGAACAGCACGTGGTTCTCTGGAGCAGGAGGGACAGAGACCTGTCCTGGAGCGAGGGAGCTGCTCATCCACAGGAAATGTAGAGCTACAGTGAGCTGTCCAGTGTTCTTGTAATGGATTTTTATTCCTGTGATGAGAGAGTGTTCTTTTGGGTTCAATAACGTGGATTTTTAATTTTAAACTGCAAGTGTTTTGGAATTAAAAGTTGGAAGGCTAGGAAAAGAACAAGCTGTGAGTGTGCATGCACAGCCCGTGTGTGTGAGAGACAGTGATGCCAGTTAGAGTAAATGATGGCAGTGCAAACAGCACACACAGTCCCAACCCGAGCACAGCTGGTCAAGAGGTGCTCACAAGTACATTTTTGGATTGCCTCACTCAGGTATGAGTGTATCACCTCAAAGGAAGTGATCCAAAACACTCAAAATCCAGCATGTGTGCATGTACTCTTGGTGTCAGGCAGCAAAACATGTGGAATGGAACCCAGAAGAACAGATCTGTGCAGCAGCACAGCCCATGAAAGAATATCTGCACTTCAGAATCTCTACTGTGCAATGTTAACCATCCCAAAATTAAATGTTTAATAACAACCATCAGAGGAAAATAATGCACCTGATTGATCTATTTCTACCTTTAATACTAGACATGCTTGTAATTCTAGGTCCCATTTTCTGAACCCAGAATAGAAGTGTTTGGTTTTAGAAGCATTTCCTATATAGGAATAACTTTCTGTAGGTTTCAAAAGTCTCACAGTAAAGTGCTTCTTTAATCCAGCCAAAGTTGATAGTAATCAAAATTCATAGCAATGTTCAAACCCTCTGGAATGTGGGGATGGTCTGTTCCATGATTAGTTAGCAGATGTTAACTTTAACAGGCCCTTTTTTCTGCCACTGTGAGCTGAACAATAAGGAATTGAATAGGTCTTGAAGAAACCGCTACACAATCATGGGAGTATTCTCTTCAGATTACTATAAGGATATATTTGAAGAGAGGAAATTTGTTCCTCTCCTGTTCATTGGGTACTTAGAAGACTTAATTTTCCCTTTTCTTGGCAGTGCAATCATTTATATTCTGCACTAAGAAAGCATGATATTCCTGTTTATTGCAAAAACTTAATTGTTTTTTAAATCTTTTTAAAGTGCATTTTTGAGGTTATTCACAGGACTTCAGTTTAAACATCTAGATAAGCACTGCAGGCAGAATGGCAGCTTGGCTTTGGGGAAGAAAGTGCCTTCATTGAAGGGAATGAATTTACCTACTTCCCATCCTTTTGGGGAGACAGATTTGCTTTGCCACTGCACAGGAGTGAGGAGTGGGGGAAAGGAGTGAGAGAAACAGTCCTGTGGAGGACCCCACACCAGGGAGGGGGATGTTCCCAGGGGAATTGCAGCCCATGGAAAGCCCAGGCAGGAGCAGGTTCTCCAGCCTTGTGGAGGACCTTTGCTGGAGCAGGGAACACCTGAGGAGGGAGGAGCACCAGGGAGGGGATGGCATGGACCCACCACAACCCCCACAGAAACCATCCTTCTAAATACTGACCTGTAATCCTCAATCACTAATTGGTGTCTGAAGTACTGATGGATGCTGCTGACTGTGTTGGTACTTCTAAGAAGCCAAGAACCTTTAAATCTCACTGAATATTGTTTCAAAAATCTCACCGAATCTTGTTTCAAAAATCTCACCCAGCATTTGGTTTCTCTCTATATTTTTATAGCAACATTGTTCTTTTTTTCCTTGTCAAGGATAATAGCTGATGTCAGAATTGTAAATACTCTGCAATAATTATTTGAAGTGCAGAACCAGATGAAATAGACCCTACAGTGAAATATTTCTTTGAAGCTGTGAAACTTGATTCTTTGTTTATTAGGAAAGTCACTGCTTTAACTTTGTACAGCATTTCAAAAGACTTGGAAAACACAAGGAGTAATTTAAATGAATTCTAAACCCCCTTTTGTCAACGCCATCTCCAGTCTGACACAATCTAATAGACTTAAGTTGTTGGAGAGGTAGTTTTCAATATGATGCTTGATGTATGTTTTCTGCTGGATTCCCAGCTGTAAATGCAATATACTGAGCACCTCATGGGGTCATGGTGATTTTTTCCTTGTATTTGGACTTAATTAAGATTTAAAACCTATCAGCACAAACAAACGGAATTGTCAGAACTCTTCTCTCTCACCGGCTCTGGGTGTATAATCTGTCTTTGACTTGTGTTGCATCTGGAAGCTGGGAACTGAAATCTCCTGTTTCTGTCATTAGCAATTCTGGATTTGCAGTGGCTGATTTGCCATTCCCGGAGGGAGACAGAGCAGGATCTGGATGTGACACCCAGTGTAGAGCAGGAGATGCTTGGAGCAGCCAGCATGGGGAGTCAAGATAATGGATTAGTTGACTGCTCAGCTTTTTAGTTAACTGAGAAATGAAAAATATCTTTGCACAGCAGTAAAATAACTCGAGAGTATAAGAAACAACCTTTGTAATACAAACAGGCAGTTCTCAATGATTTTTTTTTTTTTTAGCAAAGTGCTGAACTTCTCATAACAAATACAAACAAAATAATTTTAGGACGTTGATTCTATTTTATAAGAGAAATCTTTCCCTCCTGGGGTTTCCTTTCAGCTGTTTTCATCAAGCAAAGCACAGTGGTGTGCAGTAAGATCAAAAGGGTTCAAGTTAATAATTTCTACAGTCTTCATTCTTTTACCAAGAATGAAAAAGGGACTAAAATTTGAATCTGGAGCTCAGACTTTACACCCTTCACCGGTGTTCAGACACGCTGCTGGTGCTTCACAAGCTTCCAGTAACAGCTTTGCCATGTGCAACTGGTCCCAGAAATCCAGCAGCTCCAGGATCTCAAACTGTGGGAGTGGGAATTTTCAGGGAAAATTGGGAATATTCAGGTGTGTAGGCTTTTATGTCCACACAAAGCCATTTCCACATTTTACAAAGGATTCAAGCCCATGGTGCAGGCAGAAATGTTCCATTTTTTCCTGATTTACTGTTCTGTCTGATTTGTAATTCATGGTGCTGCTTTGACCTGGGAAGTCCTTTGGTGCTGGAGTAACAAGTTCTAGCACTGCCACCCTGAGCAGGGAGAAGTTGAGTGTTGAGCCCCATTTTTCCTGCAGAACCCCCTGATTTGCCTTGTTCTATCAAGATGCTAAAGGTGGTGGGTTTGGCTTCTGTTCACTTCTATTGTGAGGTTTGGAACACAGGAATTCATGAAGTCTCTGTGTCCACAACACACTTTGTCTTGGTGCCCTGACTACAGCAAGAGGTTTAAGGAAAAAAAAAGCAAAACAAAATAGTCCTGGCCACGTAATAAAATCAGAAAAGTTGGTGACTTGGATGTGAAGCTTCAAGTTTGATGCTTCTGAGGAAGGTTTTGGTGGCTGGGGCTGCAGAGGTGACTGTCCCACCTGTGTTACTGTGGGAAATCAGGGAAAAACAAGCCCTTGCTTTTGCAATCCCTGTGCAGATCCTGTCTGTGACTCATGAATTTAATCAATTAGAAGAAAAATATCTCGTGACTCTCTGGATGGGGCACCATATGTTGCAACAGAAAAAGAGCACTTTAGGAGGAGGCATTTTGGTGTTTTTGGAAAGATGACATTGCAGAGAAACTGCAGAAAATGTGGTTCGCTTTAAATATTAGAACTTCAAAACAAAACCCAGTAGTTGTTTCACATAGTTCACTGAGCTAAAGATAGTTTTGGGGATTTGAGTCATCCTGCTGTTATGGGCAGTCAACCATTTCAAGTCTTGGGGGTTGGATTTTGTCCTTTCTGGCTGTTCATGGCAGAGAAATGTTGGGGCTTTTCAGAGTGAACTGATCACTGATTTCAGTTTGCTCAGGGACATCGGGACGATTGGCACTGGGAGGTGAGTGAGGCAGAGGGGGCAGGAGGAGGGAAGGTGCCTGGGAGACTTGAAGAGAAAAAAGAAGAAAAAAGGAAAAAGAATTAAGAACAATTGGAGAGTTATTGAAAGATTCCTTCCTCTGGGCATTGCTCTGCTGATTTCTCTTCTGATTCTCCTCATACCTGCTTTTGGAGACAAATGTTGGCAAACTCTCCCAACACCTTGGGAGTGACTTCTGCTGGCAGGTAAATGGTGAGATCTGGAGGCTTTCCTGCACCTGCCCGTGGGATGGATAGAATCCTGCAGTGGTGGGGAACCATCCAGTGTTCAGCCAGTACTGATGAACTGTCAGTGAAGGAGCTCCAAGAGGTTTTGCTGCTTAGCAATAACATCCACGTAGCTCTTGTTTAAACATGGATGGTGTTCCATATTGCAAACAGGCAGTGAGACCCATGGAAGATGTATTTGGTGTCACTTGACTGGAAAACCTCTTAGTAACCTACTTAGTAACACATATCTTAATGCTTACAAATTAATTTCTGGTAGTTTCATGGTGTTGGCCAAGCAAGTAAGTTCAGGGCCAATGCAGCTCTTTGGGGTTTTTTTTCCCTTTTTTCCTTACTACTAGTGCTGTACTTTTGCATTTTTTATTAAGGTATTAATTACTCTCTAAGACTTTTTAGAAAAGGTGATAATGACTGCCTAAAGTAGGATTAGATGCATTGCTGAATGACCCAGAGCAGCAATTTCCCCTCTGTTGTTTCAGTTTGCCCCTCTGATGGAAGCAATGCGTGCCTGGTGGGGAATGTTCTCCTCCATATTCCTGGTGTTATTACAAGATATCCCAGTGTAATAAAGAAAACAATTCCTAGGCACTGATAGCAGTGACATAATGTTGCTGCTGGTCCAGATCTCTGTAATCCCTCTGGTTTACATTTGCTCCATATCATCACATTTCTGCTGAATCAGCTGAAATATTTTTCATATTTCTGGCCTGAGGAACGTTATTGTCCGACAGCTCTTAAATTGTCGGGAATTTACGGGACTCAGGAACAAGCTTTCAATTGAAACCAGGGCTGGGAGCGCACGGAGCTGGGGGACGAGGCCAACTCAAACATCTCACTGGGTCCTTGTGCAGAAGGCTGGAGCTGTAAAAGGTTCAGATTTTGGCTCCTCCTGTTTTTAGGTCCAAGTGCTTGACCTTAAGTGTTCCACCATCTCATTCCAAGTGATCACTATCTGATACTTTTTCATCCTTCACCCGCTCACTCCACCAAGTTCCACTAAAAATTCATCTCATTGAGGTCCTTCCTCGAGGGCTCATTCTGGTCAGTGGATTCCCTCCCTCTCTTACAGTTGTGGGGGTCCCAATATCAGCTGGATGTGCAGTATCCGTGTTTATATCTGATGACACTGGACCTGAGTGGGGAACCAGATCCACTCAGGGGATGCAGCAGCTGCTCCTTTTAGTTGGTCATTTGAGCAGAGGGATCTGCAGCTCAGACAGACCTGCATTAAAATCCCTGGCTCAGCAGGATACAAGACACACCAGGCTGCATCTCCCAGCGTGGAGCTTGTGGAATTGTAGGCAGTTTGTTCGGCAAAAAACGGAACAAAAAAGAGCTGTTCTTCACATCCTCGTGTCAGAGCTCTGAGCTGACAGAAAGTTGACTGGACACATAAATTTAACCACATAATCAATGTTTTAATGGATTAAAACCGCGTGCCTGGGCAAAAATGTCCTGTTTTCTCCCCACTATTTCTTCATCCAAGAAGCCCTTTTTAGACTATTTGACAAAAGTGGATGTGTAATTGAATTCAGGAACAGCATCAGATGACACACAGGCTGTCATATGTTAGTCAAAAAAAAAAAAGAAAAATAGTTACCAGAACAACTGACTCACCACTTTGTATTTCCAGGAGGCAGAACATCTTAAAGGAGAACGCCGTGGGTCAGTCCCATGTGTGTTCGTGCTCTCAGAGAACGAGCAGGAACCTTGTTTTCATGGGTGCCAAGGGTGACAGGGGGATCCTTACTCAAATAAGGGGTTGGTATCAGAAATAAGCTTGTGCTTCTTAGATGGCCATGTCCATAACTGGAAGCAACAGCGAATAAATATGTTTAAAAGCAAAATGAAAACTCCCAACCCCGAGTTCTGGATTTACAATCCTATTGGGGACCACCCTTTTTTTTGTGTTAGAATTATTGCTTTTACTTTTCTTTGGTTCATTGCTGAGGACCTGAACCTGCTCATGTCTGAAGGCAACAGGAGTTTTACCTTTGACATCTGTGTTTGCTGATCAACCCTTAACATGATTTATTTTGTATTTTGTGTCCTCTGAGCCAACTTCAAAGCCACTTCCCCAGACAGGTTTCCTGCATCTCCGCTGAAGCCCTTGGTGCTAAAACTCTTGACATCATCACTAAAAGTAGCCTGAGGATCATCAGAGTCTTCTTTGAAGACTTGGTAGTAATTTCCACTACAGACAAATATTCTGCTGAAAAAAAGGTTTTGCCTCTGCCCCCTCTGTCCTGTGGGCAGGGATAAATAAAGAATTGCTGCAAAATCAGATTACTTTTAATCTGACATTTCAGATGTTCTCCTGGGTGAGGGCAAAGGGAGTCAGAGTCCTTGAGGTTGGAAAAGACCTCAATGGAGTGACTAACCCTCTGTCTGTGCAGAGAATGTATTCTCTCTGTTACTTGGACTTCTGAAATCCTAAGTGATGATGATCCTGTAACTGAGAGGTGTTCACGTGTGTGTGAACGTGGATATTTGTGCTGGGCCTGTTCAGTGTCCTGGAAAACACCCGAGTTGCTCCAGGTGGGATCCTGCCTCTCAGACACCTGTTACGCACTGGGAGCCCCACAGAACTGCAGCTAAAAAGCAGTAATGGTGACAAGCACCTGGCAGCCCTGCCTTGCAGTAGTGCCTACATACTTTGTCACATTATTAGGGGTCAGCAGAGTACACGAACTTCTGGCTGATTTTCACCACTCTCAATATGTCCCTCTCTGAATCATGCAATAACATCATTTGAGATTTGGAGTCTTCCCATATAACGGGACCATTGTGAGCCCTGAGAGGTGTGGGGTTCCTTTTGGTGCTAAGCTTCAGAAAATTTTAAAGAAAAAGAAGTATAGAATGCTTTCTTTTGGGTCTTTGGGTTGTTTTGTTTCAAACTTTCAGATTGGCTGCTTAGCATTTTGCTCAAAGAAAAGCCCAGCTCACACACATGGAAGATTGCCAGGGACTCTAATCCCTATTTTGGTTAAATTACAGTACCCAGATTTCAGTAACAAAGCACATTGATTTTATATTCAAAAAGATTTTTATATTTAGTCTGTTAACCTTTTGTAATTCCCACCCACAGCTCTGCACTGGGGAACATTTTGATGCTAATTGTTGTCAGTGGGGAATCTGCCCCGGCCCCTTGGGAATGTCAGTGCAGTGAATGCAGTGCAGGTGCTGTAATTGCAGCTCTGGAATTGTCCCTGGGCAGCAGGGATGGCTCAGACAATTCCTTTCAAACTGCACAGGAGAACACTTAAAAACATAAATCCATACCCAAAGATAACCTTACATCAGATTTGCAGCAAAGAAAAGAGGTGGGAGAATTCTGCCCCTCATTGCCAAGAGGGTTTCCCAGGCTCACAGTTCAAATCACTCCTCACTGGGCAGATTCTAATTCAGGAGTTACTGGGCAGTTTTTAAAAGTCCCCTTGGGTTTGGGTGTTTGTGGGAATTCTTGTCTGGCAGTTCCTGGAAGTCGTTTGGTGGAACATCCCAATCCAGTGGATATGACATGGGGACAGAGGGAAGAGGAGGGTTTGTGCTCAGAGCACAGATCCTCTGAGTGACACTGGACACACTTTGCTTCCTTCCAGCCCTGCTTTGCTCAGGGTGACACAACAGCTCTGCTTGTCCTTTAGACACCTCCAGCAAAACTGTCCCGTGCCCCTGATGGGCACATGGATGTGTTTGCTATCCACAGGAAAACTTCTCATTCCTCACTTTACTGGAATCTTCATTATACTCTTCGTAAGATCTACGTGGGGCAGAGTTAATGACTATGCAACAGCACTTTGTTTGGAATACACAATATGCTAAAGTGCTGCCTGGGAAAATATTTTAAATACAGAGCAGTCATTACATTTATTAAATGATTATAATTTTAGTGGGTTTGATGAACCCTCCCCCTGAGTGAAGTCTTTGTTTCCACAAAATGCTTTAATATGGATGAGAGTCATTCTCACAAGAAAAATCTTTGGTGAACTGAAGTTACTACACAGAGAAAAAAGGGAAATTTAGGGTCAAAAATAGAAGGTTCTTATAATCTTCCCTGTAAGATAATTTTTTTTTTTATTAAAACCACTTGAATTCAATTTTAATGTCCAAGGATTGTATCAAAGAGGTGTTCTGACCGTTTAAAGGCAGTGGCCAATTGTAGTGAAAAGTCATGGAATCACAAAATCCTTGAGATTGGAAAAGACCATTGAGTCCAACCACCAACCCAGGCACAGTGTGCTCCACCAAACCACGTCCTCAAGTGCCACATGCACATGTTTTTGGAGGTGGTGGCCCCACCACTTCCCTGGGTAGCCCCAGGAAATTTTCCTAAGCTCCCCCAGCCCAACTTGAGGCCGTTTCCTCTCATCCTGTCCCTTGTGACCTGGAGGAAGGGCCTGACACCCACCTCCCCTTTTCCCTTTGCCAAAGCTATAAAAGAAATAGAGTCACATTTGGGGTTTGTTTGCATACACCCTCTTGCACTTCTGCATGTCCTGATGTGTTTATTTGTGCTCTCAGAAGTTTGGCCTCTGCAGCAATGCTAATGGCATCATAAATTAAAGCATGTTTGCTTCTATACCACTCTTCTGCTGAGTGCATTATTGGGATATATCACACTTGATAATTTTCTTTGGCATCAGTCCAGTAGTGAAATAGTCCTCAGTAACTAGAGTTAATACTAGTTCATTTAACAAAAGTTAAATGTATTTTGTTTTCTGCTGAATAGATCATCTTTTATCTCCTCCCCCCCCCTTAATGAACAAAGCCCTTTGGTGAATTGACTCCAACATTAAAGACTAATGCAGTGTGTCTGGTCACCTTTAAATGAAATGTCTATTACCCCTTAGGACCAATAACTCCGTATTTTTAACAAACTTGAGCTAAATGGGGATGATCTTGCAGCATTTCCCCTGCTACAGCCAGATAAGAACTCTCTGTGTGGTGTTAACAAACATTTCACTGCGTCTGTGGGGTCACTGCCCCGCCAGCTTTACTGAGGGCTCTCCCCTGCCAGTGCTTTTCCTTCCTTCCCCCACCCACCCCCGACTTCGGGCTTGATGTCCTACACAAGTGATTCGTGTGCTGTAATTGAATTGGCTGTAAAAAGATAATTAATTGATATTTCACTCCCAGAGAGGTCAGGCTGCCCTATCCTGAAGGGCTGTTATGGAGGGAGTCATTCTGCTGGCACTCAGCCCTCAGAGGTGGCACATGAGCTTTGTCTTGCTGCTAGTAGTAATTGTTGTAATTAAAATTAACATGAAGGGGGGATTAAGGAGTGATTCTCTGATTTAGATGCTTTAGCTTCGCTTGAGAGCTTGTGAAACTGGAATTTATTTTAATGCCTGGCACAAGACTGTGCCATTTGCTGCCTAAACCTGCCTGTGCCACGTTACCAGTAATGTGGGACCACAGAAATACCACTGTAGGTGTGTGGATTTGAGATGGCTGTTGTGAAATCCTGTCAGGCACCTTGAAACCATTGATTTTAAACACCTCTCTTTGAACAGCTGCTTATTTTGAGATTATTTCAGCTGAAGATTGGCACAGAGAATTCTTTTAGTAAATGGATTATCCAAATGTAGGACTTCACTGATGTTTAAGAGGCTCTTAAACATTTCCTTTGAAACTGTGTGGCACAAGAGCTATCAATTAACAATATAATAATATTAAAACCACATTAAATTTAGTGACACAGGAACCTTTCTGAAACTGTTGGTGCATTAAGAGCTGGGAGTTATTCTGGAAGGAGTGTGGTTCTCACTCATTGCCCAGAGAATAAATACTGCTACTACAGCAAAAGCTAATGGAGAGAAAGATGTTATTTAATGTCCTTGCAGAGGCAAAGACTTAACTTTTATCACACCCTATAATGATAAAGTTACAGCACTGTGGAGAGAACTGCAGCATTCCCAGCTGGAAAGTCCTTATTTAAGGTCTTCTGGGCAGGATAAAGCATTGCAGGGGGAACACAACCCTTCCCTTCAGCCTTCACCCCACACATTCTGAGGCAAACAGCACCACCCATGACTGACACTGAACGACAGCCCTCCAACAGGGGATATTCCTGCCAGGGTGGGAAGTGGCTCCTGAGCACAGCAGCCCCTGTGCAGGTCTCAGAGGGACCACAGGACATCAGTGGTGACACCTGGGGCCCTGCAGGGGGTTGGTATGAAATCATCAGGGTGGTCCCTCTGTTATGGGCTTGTCCCTGGGTTGGTTGTGCAAAACCCACCCGAGCTGGAATCAGTTCTGTTACACCTGAGTGGAAAGAGGGAAAAAACCCCAATTTTTGTAATGCTGTCAACAGAATTCCCCAGCCTTTGCAGTACTGTGGGATCCTGAAGAATTTTCAGGAAAGGAAGAAAAGCAAAAAGTATTAAACTTCTATCTATGCCAGTCTTAATGTAAAATACCATATTTGCATGGATACAATACACTAAAATGAGGAAAACAATGGTGTAGGCATTTAATTCCAGGAAATAGTACAGAAAATAACCTGTTCTACAAACTGAAGCTGTAATGGAAATATTCTGGGGAAAACCTAGATCCTATTGTTTGAACTGAGAAAGTAGGATGTGCCCATTCCGAAAGCTCAGGTATAGATAACTATTTACTATTTTTAGAGAACTATTTGCTTCAGTCCCAGTAAGAATGTTCCAAAAGGGAAGAGCAGATGAGAGTTTCAGATCAGACAATTTGTTCCAGCTTCTGGTTTCAAATTCTTTTGACTGTTGAGTTGTACATTCTGCCTTTTGTCTTTTCACTGCAGGGGATGCTGATAGTTTAGTGACCAGGATCCAATTTTGCTCACAGAAATAAATAATAGGAAATCACAAGAGAATCTTAATATATGTAAATCAAACCCCAGCATAGTCAAGTGCTGATGATTTTGCATTTGTTCTTAAGTTACAAATGCAAAGGAAAACACTAGCACATCATAAATTACACCAGTTTTGGCACTTTCCCGAAGCACTACAGAAATACTTTTTTTTTTTCCCCCTGCAGAAAGGAGGCAAAAAGCCAAGTGGCAGGAGATCTGCTGAGAAAGCTGAGAGGATGACAGTCTCACAGGGGAAGATGGAAGGCAGCAGGTATGTGTGAACCAGGACTCTGCTGCTCAGCTGGAGGCTGCTCCTGCCCAAAGCAGGTTTTAGCCCTGCAAGCCCCCACCCCCGGGCTGGGGGTGCCCTTCTGGACAGAGGGCCCTGTTTTTTGGTTACCTGGCCTCTGTTTTATCACACTGCCCTTCCCATTTTATGCCAATCCACCTTTTATTTCCTTATAACCTTGGCTTGTGCTTGCAAGAATGTTTTTCAGTCCTTAACTTTGGAGAGTGGTTGGTGGTGGGGTTTTTGGTGTTTGATAGCTTTTTCAAGTGCTTTTTCTTTGTCATTAGATCTTTCTAATGAAGGGGGGGGGGGGTTCACTACACCTTTACAGTTGCCATCAAGTCTACTTTGCCTGGTTTTTCAGGTAGGAAAACTTTTCCAGCCAAGTTTTGTAGTCTGCTCTGGTGACACTTGTGTAACTACACCTAATCCTGCCATTACATCCAGCTTTGCCACTTGGAGGCTGATGTGTTTAAACAAACCTCCATAATTGCATTTCATAGGATGTTTATAGTTGAAAAGAAAATAATTACCTAGAGAGGAAAAACTTCTCTGCTTACTGTGTTACTCAAGTTTTGAAATGGTGGGTTGAGCTATGGCGATGCAATAATTATTGTTTATGCAAGCACAGAAAATCCCTGCTCTCTGCAAAAATAAAACACCACCACCAAAAAACACCAGTCTGAGATTACTGAAAGTCTGGGGTGGAATTAGGTGTTGAAAGTGTATTCTGACCCTTTGGGGTGTTAATGGATGAGAAGTTACCCCCAGCTGTAGATTTTCAGTGCATCACTGATGTGCTTTCACTGTTTGAAAACAACACCAGTGTTACATTTTTTCCATATGATAAGGAAGAATTAACTAACTGGGCAAACTAACAAGAGTAAACTGTCATTTCAAGTGGAGTGAATAAACCTTCCTTTTTATAAGTGCCATCTGAGAGCACAGTAAATAAAGCCTCTGGTTTTCAGTAACTGTTTAATCGATGAACAGCTCTGAGAGCAATCCTGGCTCCTTCCCTGCCCCAGCCACAGATGTGCTCCCAGCAGGGCTGGGGTGGGAGATGGCAGTCAATGAAACTGCAGCTACAGCAGCAAGTATTAGGGGGAAATGGAAACTCCTGACTCAGGGGAGCAGGGCAGAAAGACTCCTCGTTATAGATCTCTTCATGTGGAGAAGAATGACTGGTAAATGAGGTTTTTGTGGCACAAAGAGGGTGGAAATACAGTTGGACTGAGGCAGAAATTGTGCTCACTGTACAAAACAAACAGAAGAGTAGAGCAGGGCTCATTTGCATTTCTTAGCTGACACAGTGAGCAGGGAGGTGAGATGCTCTGACACGGGTGGGAGATGCAGCAGTTCAGAGGAAGGTGTTGTTTAACTTTCCCATTATTTGGGTTGTGATGAAAGTGACTTTTACTACAGCCTGTTATTACTGGGAGCTTCTTCAGTGTTTGCTTTAATCTCTTCGCTGTACAGTAGTTACAAGCTCTTAAAATGCTGCCTTGAGCAGGTCTGCCCTGGTGACTGACTGTCACCTTTGTCCCTGGTTCAGCAAAGCATCAAATCTGCCATGAGCAGACAGGGCGATCCCAGCGTCTGACCGCGTCAGCCCCACTGAGGTGCAGTAGTTTCTCTGGAGCAGACAGGATGTTTCCCCACCTTTAAGCAGTATGAGAAGTCATGTTCAGGCCACAGGAGACACTGGCTGAGCACAGAAATCAGAGGTGTGGAACCTGGGCTAGTGGGAGGTGTCCCTGCCCCGGCAGGGGGGTGGAACTGGATGGTTTTAAGATCCCTTCCAACCCAGACCAGTCTGTGATTTATGAACGATTTAAAGGACAGCAAAAGAAGCTTCATTTACCACATGCAGCAACTGTGTCCCTCATTCTTGCAGTGTGACCAGGCAGTTCAGTGTAGCCTGTGGGGTTTAACTTGAATGGCCTCACGTGGCTGCATTCCAGCTCCTTAGTCTGAACCTTTGCCTATCCTATTAAGTGACCTAAGGAGTTGCAAATTCCCAGATTTATGGATCTAGAATAGCTGGACATGCCTTCATATAAGACACCATCTTCTGTGGTCTGTCTTTGGGCATAAGATATTTCAGTGTTTGTTTTTGTACTTGAAGGAATACAAAGTCCAAAGTCTGTGTTTCATCCAGACCGTAATCTTCAGATGGACTTCCATACTGTGATGTGGAGGGTATGTCCTTGTGTGCTGAGGAGGGGATCTACCTGTTCAGGTACCCAAGAGGCACTAGAAGAACTTGACTTTTAAGACTTTTCTCCAATTACAGACCAGGAATAATTGAAATGATCAGTGTGTGCAGGAAAAGCCCAGTGCTGGGTTGCAGACAGGTCACTTGCAGGTGTCTGACCCCTGCATCTTCACCTCTGTCTGCTGATCCCTCCCAACCCACAGGGTTATTAATCAGCTTCACCCCGAATCAGCCCCTGCCTGCAGTGGCTCCATTATCACAGTGTGTATTTCAAACAATAGAAATGATTGAAACAGGAACTCCTACATTTCTGTGAAGATTAAGAATGGCACACCACCCTGTAATTTAGGTAGTTGTGCAAGTTTTCATTTGCATTAGCAGAGTAGTGCAGATTGTGTGGAATTATTCCATAGAAATATCTTCAGGTTTTGAAAGATTTACTGTGCCATCTGTATGTTGTTTATTTTGGCGTGTTCTGGTGTGGTGGTGATGGATTCTGTGATTGTTTTAAATGTATGTGTCTTCAAATGAAGATGAAACTGAGCTCCATTAATTCCCCAGAAGCCCAGAGAGTGGCACATTTGAGTCTCAGTGCTGGTTTTAAGCCTTGAGAGCCACCTTAAAGCTCTGAGTGACATTTATAGAATAGCTGAATTTAATTTTAAATCTATCACTCAATTCCATTTCCTTTATTAGTAAAATGAACTTCTTTCATATGTGACACTGACAGTTACTGCAAGCAGAGATTTGTTGTCACATATTTTTGTTTTCTTCTGTTATGTGGTAAGTGGGGTCAAGACTGTGTTATGATTAATTCAGAATAGTTGAAATTTGTATTTACTGGAAATCTGGATGAAGCTGGTTGATGCAGATTTATTTTCCTGTGACTTTGACTGGTTTAGCCAGGGTAGTACTAAATGAGGCCAAAAGGGTAAAATGGACATTACAGAGTCATGTAAAGACTTGAGATTCTTTCCATCTTTTTTGTCCCTTTAGCTTCTCCCTCCTTATTCTGAGCCCTATTTTCAGTCAGCTGGGTAGTTGTTAAAGCAGGATAACACAGGAGAATGTTAATTTTCAGTGTCACTGCTGAGATTGTCCTTACCAGGGTTGTCCCTGGAAAAACAGCAATTGAAGAAACTTAGTCAGAACCAAAAGTTGGTTCGGTTATTGTAGAAGGACTGGAAGTTACTTGGCCCCTAATTGTGCAACTGCAGCTCACACAAGTGCTGCAGATTTGAATCCAGGAATTTGAAGGACAGTAAAGTTGTAGAATATGACAGGGCTGTGCCAACTTCTTTTTCCCCATTAAAGCATTTGATTTTAGTTTTATAAAAAGCCTTGTTTTATGCGTGATAGTGTATTGTCACCTGGGACATGCAAAGCTGTTGCAGCAAATGCCATGCAAGACTTGCTGTGGCTGCAAATAAGAATTTCTACAATTTCAGGACAGCAGTCAGCCAGCAAACCAGTTTATGTTATACTTTGGACTTTAATATTTTACATGCAATGTTTCATCACAAAGTGTAGGTGCTGTGGAAAGTTGGTTCCGATAACCTCAAGACACACTTTTTTGTTCCATTACACATTTTAGGACATTGTTTTAAATAGCTGTGTCTCAGCTGTTGAGGTGGAAGCAGTTTGTTGTTTTTCCATAGCAGAGGTCACTATGCATCAGGGTCGTCAGGTGGCTGGCAAATAAAACCTAAAATAAGTGTCCCACTGCCATGCTGCTTTACTTGAAAAGGATTCTTTTAATTGCCTGGTCATTTTATTCATGCAGGAAAAATTCCTGGCATATTATGGAATTTCAGTGTGAGGGGATCCCTGTCAATCCACGAAGGACATGGAAGTGCTGCGTGGATCTGGGCTGGAAGAGGAACTGTCAGCTCCCTGTGTTATTTGTGCTGAGCACTATTAATTACCTGCCTTGTGATTGGGAAGGAGCAGAGCCCAGCCAAGCCTGCTCCAATCAGTGGGATGTGAGCAGAAAGTTTACAGGATGACCTTGTGAGTAATTACTCATCTGCTGCTGTTGGTAACAGGCACAAATGGAATGTGACATACATTAGAACACATTAATGATTGCCTTCCTCCCTCCATCCTCTTCTGTACAGAGAAATGATTTTAATTAAGACTTCCGTGATTAGTCATTTAATCAGTCATTAGGCCAATACAGATGGAGTCAATTAATTTTTTTACACTTGAATAGAGACTTGATGCTACTGCAAAACGTACAAGCTATTTTTTTTTTACCGTTGTATCATGGGCAATTGCCTTGGTGTCTGTCTGGTGAGCGGGCATTACTCCTCCCAAAACTGGAGAGGTGTGCAGCACGTGGGCATTATGGCAGCTGTAGGTGTGTTCTGTTCCATGCTGCCCAAATTCCAGCGAATCCCTTTGGGTTTGAATTCAGACTGACAGTTGTTCTTGTTGTGGAGTACCCTTGATTTTTTACAGAGCTGTGTGGCAGAGCTGCCTTTTAGAGCATCTCCTAATGTATTTTATTACAGATGATAACACTTTGTGTTTCAGTGCTGAATTTCATGCAAGAATTCCAGTTGTTTGGTGAATCTAAGGGCCTGTTTTGATTTGGTGTGGGAAGGCTCTCTGTGCACTTGGCTGACGCAGAAGATGAGGTGAATGAATTGCAAACAAGATATGAGTTTGCTCCACCAAACAATAACCTGCTGTGCCAGGGGTGGGAGAGGAAGCACTTGGGGAAGTGTTTGTGCAGGAAGTACAAGGAGGTCTGGAAAGTTAAGTGCAGTTAATTAGAAAGTTCCTAATGTAACACTGGCCTGTGGCATGAGGGAGGGGAGCAAAAGGAACAACTTCTGGGTCCCTGTCTGGAAAAATGACTCCATAAAAAAGGACAATGACATGCTCAGGCAGTGTGATCTCCTGACAGGCAACAGGAAAGCAATTCAGGTGGGTTCCCATCAAACAGGCTCCATGGATTGGGAGCTGGAAGTAAGGAAAAGTGGAGAACCTGCTGCTCAAAGTATTGCATGAAGGATTCACCACCACCCAAACCTCTCCATTTCCCATGGAAGTGAAGACAAGGCAGCTGAAATCTGTGGGAGTGAGTGGGGTTAGGAGCTGTGCTAACACAGATTTTTGTAGTTGATGGTGTTCCTGTTCCCCTGGGGATGTTGTGCCCATGGGAGAGGAGAGGGAGCTGTCCAGCCTCGGCTGTGAGTGAGCTCCTGGGGGTCAGGGCCTCGCCGTGTCAGGGGTTTGCTTTAATGTCCTCTTGCAGAGCACAAGGAGAAGGAATAGATTGATTTGTGTCTTTCCTAAGAAAGCTGAAAAATGAGCCCTGTCTTGTCTAGCCCAGGAATAATAAATAAAAGCAGGTGTGAGGTGTTGGAATTGAAAACAGCTGGATATGACGGATGTGATCCGACTGCTCTAGAGCTTCAGTCTTTAATCCCTGTGGCTCAGTGTGAATATTTCCCTCCTGATGCAATGCAGAAATAATAAATAGAACACAGCATATGGAAGGGTTCCTAGACCGAGGGAGGAGGAGGGAACAAACCCTCTCCACACTCCCTTTGCCCTGTCCATGTGTACTCAGGAACCCTTCTCCAGGCATTCTGCTCATCCTCATCCACCAGGTCTTGGGGTGTGCATCAAGGAGTGTCATGCTAGGATGAAAAAACTAGAAGCCTTTGGAAATTTGTGCTGCAACTGGAATCTACCTTAATTCCAGGCAGTGTTTTTGGAGATGTCTCATGATGCCCTCCCCGTGTTTGGTGTAGCTTTTGCACATAAACACTTCTTCCCAAGTAAACACTGAACCACCACTATGAATTGCAATGAAATGCCTCCTGTACCATTAAAATGATCTGATATTCAATTAAAATAGAGTCATCCAGCCTTATTCTGTCAAGTCTCCTGACCCTTGCAGTCTGCCAGAGGGTGTGTTTGTCCACTGGAAAATCTAATTCAGAGAGTTCCACACAAGGAATGGATGGGAAGAGCAGTTGTGTTGATTAGAGCTAACGTGGTAATTGAGGTGACATCAACTGATTCATTGCATTTGTCTGAGACACCAGGATTCAAAAATAGCCACAGTGCAATTCTACCCTACCCAGTAATGGTTTTCTGTTTAACCTGGGCTTAAAATGCTCTGAATGTTGGGATGAATCCCGGGGCGTGGATGTGCAGGAGGATGTAAAAGAAACAGCACTTGGGTAAGTGATACGTGGGTTCCCTCCTTCGTGGTGGCTGCATTCCCAGAGTTTGCTAAGCCCCACCAGGGTCACACTGGGAGCTGTCCTGCAAAGCAGATCCTGCAGGGGAGCGTTGTGGCTCCCGTGGCTGCGCCGTGTCCTCCAGGCAGGTTGTGCCGAAAGGAAACAGCTGGAACTGCCATCATGGAGCACAAAATCCTGGGGTTTCTAACAGGGAGCCCGTGGTGAGGATTCATTATACAGTCACACCTGCAGATAAAGAGCATCTAAAACTGGAAGTTTTATTCCACTCATCCTCGATCCTGATATTATTAGATTAGATTTGCATCGTCCCACACAAGGCTCTGGAACGGGAGCAGTGAATTCCAGCCAGTGGTTTCTCCACCTAAGTCACTCTTTGTGCACACAACTGTGCCCTGTGTTCAGACAGTTCTGGGTGCTGAGGCTCTTGCTTTGTGGCCCCAGGCTCCTGGGAATAATTTACCTTTCATAAACTAAGAATATAAAAATCACTCAGCTCAAATCATTCCGCTCTCCCAAACAGAAACTTTTTCGTACTTCTGAAGTATTTGGGGGGTTTATAGCAAAATAAAGACCTGCCACCTGAAAGTTTTAATCTGTACCCAGGGGAAGGTTAAAGCTGGAATGCAGATTTTTGTCTATTGTTGTAAGGGAACTGATAGTTTACTCAGAGGAGTTAAGCCAATATTATCTAAAGTTTTATAGGCAGATACTGTACCAACATTGAGAAGCCAATTAAATATCCAATAGCAATCCAATTAAGCTATTTTTATGAGTAGATGATAAGTTACTAGTAGTTTATTTGTAGGCAGCAATTTAAGCAGATCTGAAAGGTTACATACTGCACAAAAGAATCTGAAGAATCTGAAGACCTTTGTTGTAAATAATCATTTAGTCTGGACACTTTTTACCATATAGACTCTGTATTCAGCTAAGAAATAAGCAGTGCATTGATTTTTCCTTATTTTAATTGATAGGGGAAATGGAGTATGAGTTAATTATCCAGAATTAATGGCACTTCATATAAAATATCTCCATCCAAGAATGTGGAGATTTACTTGTGTAGTCAGTACAAGTTTGTGGGTTTCCCCCTGAAAACTTAGAAAAATGAACCCCTCTCTGTTGAATTACATGTTTTTCAAGTGGCATATAAAATACAGCTGACAGAGGAGCAGGAGGATGGTTTGTGCATCTGGAGAGTGTGGAGGTGCCCCTGCCTTTCTGAGAGGGCCTGGTAGGAAATCATTCATATGGTTTATAAAAAGAAGGCAGTTCTCTGAGGAGGATCAGACTGTCCAAGCCTGGAACTAAAGAAACGCTGTATGAAATGTAACTTTGGATTTGTACAAAGAGAAAACAATGTTAAAAATAGGATTTTATAGGTCCACAGATTAAATTACTTGGCCTTAAAATTGTGTTCACCAACAAGGAATGCTCCTGGAATGCTCGGAGCAGCACTTCATCCCCAGAGTCCCGGACACATTTATCACTTTATCTGCTCGTGGAACACCTTCCGGTGGACTGAGATTTGTTTTCTCCCTGTACATTCATGACTGGCAAGGTTCAGTCATTTCTGCAGCATATCCTTGGGCAATATGTGCTGGGTCCTTTTGCAGCAGTTTGTCACTAGGACAGGTGGTTAACTCATTGAAATCTTGCAGGGAGTGTGCAGAACAATTTGTTTGCTCCTCGTGTAAAGCAGGAGTGACCCAGTGGCCAAGTCCACCAGGAAGTAAAGCTTTCCCTTTGAGACCTTTCCCAGGCAGCAGTGAGTTGGAGGTGCCTTCATAGAGGAGGAATAAACCTGTTTTCTCTCTCATCTCAAGTGCTCATTTGTACAATTTTGAGTGATTAACTCTGAAGACTTTGAAATCAAACGAGTGGCAGGTTCTGAGCCCCTCCCCTGCTGTATTTGATCCGTGGCTGCTGAAGTTCTAACAAAGAAAAGAGAAAATGATACTCCATTTCTAATTAAAGAAGTAATTTTCCTTTGCAAATAGACTTTTTATCTCAGCTGCAATGTTAAGGATCAACGGGTTGTCACATGTATGTCTTTTTAATAAATGCCAGCTGAGATGACATTAAAGTGATAGACTGATCACTGTAATCAATGCAATTCAAAATTGCTTTATGTCTTACATGAACGTGGTTCCTTCCCGTGCTTCTCCTGCAGTTAACATTGTCTGAGCAGTGAAGCACAAGGTTACATCTTGGTTTGAAGTAAAACATCATGATGATGATATGGGATTAAGATTTTTACATGCAGGTTTTGCAGTTGAACTCCTGGGTTTGTGCATTTCAAAGGACCTCGCTGGAGATTCTTCTTGCAAACAAAAATCAAAAGCAATGAGAGGAGAAAACATTAAAGTAAAAGGAAATAATGTGAAGCTTCCCTTTCCATCCCCCTGCACTGCCCCTTCCCATAAAGCAGGGAGTGGCCAAGGCTTGCTAGGATTTTTATTCTCTTATCTGTCCTGTTAACCCACCAATAACTGACACTCCAAGCCCCAGAAATGACTCAACTCGAAGACCCTCAGAGTTGGGGTTGAGCTTGAACGTGTGTTTCACTGTGAAACAAGAACTGTGGATCTGGTCTGTGTTTTTAATGCCAGACATGAAGTGGTGCTGCTGTGCCCTGGGCTCCTGTGAGTGCCTCATGCCCAGCTCCTGGCAGCTGCTGCAGGTGGGGATGGGACAGGAGAGCAAACACCAGGGCACAGCCAGAGCTAGAGGAGCCTTTCCCTGCCATCATTCCCACAGTGTCTTTAAAATCTGTTTATGCAGAATACTTCAGAACTCTTGCCTTGTTCTGGATTTATTTTTTCAAACCCCCAGAGGTTCTGTAAAAACTCTCAGGATCCTTGTAAACCTTTTTATTTCTCTTAAAGCTGGCAGACTGACAGGCTTTAGTTATGCTTAGTGCTAAATTATTTATCTTCCTTTTCCCTCCTAGCCCTGACTTCTGAATCTTTAACTTGACTCTTGGGACGTGTAGGGTGGGTTTTTTGGTGGGTTGTTTTTTTTTCCCCCCACTTTAAAGAGAAGCCATTTTTATCTTTTGTCTGTCGTGGTTTACCATAAAAAATGTACATGTAAAATTTGAATGTTTAAGTATGTTTAGGATGTGGTATCTGATGTTTTGTAATTGTAATTCAAAGTGTAACAAGATAACTAGGACATATAAACCATTTTATGTTTGCCTTGGTATGATTCTTACCACCTGCATTCAGTAGTGGATCTCACATTGATTTATTATTTTTTAAATGCCATTTTATACTATCTCGTATCATTTGTCATAGAACAGTCTTGAGGCTTTCCCCTCTAGGACCAAAAGTTATTAGTTGCCAATACTTTTTCAATGATAACAATGAATACAAGTTGAATTTTAAATACAGAGTGTTCAAAATGCTTCTTATTCATCTTGGATATTTTAGTCTTGTCTTTCTTCATTCCAAGTTGTTGACACAGTAGATTTCCTGACCTTGCTCTATTAGACTCTTCAAATTCCATGGATGGTACTTGCTCTAATGCTTCTGTTTCATTTTTACTCACATTAGTATTAAACAGTAACTTTCTGTTCCATTTTTGAAGTTGGTGACCTCTGAAGGATTTGGAACTCTGAAAGTTTCATTGGTGGAAAAATATCTGATATCATATTCTGGAAAGCCTATGGCTCATTAACTTATGTCTATTAATGGCTGCAAAATTCATAAACCTTTACATAATGATTTTCTTTAAGTGTAGTACTATTAATTTTTATGGTAATTTTACTGTTATTTATGGCCGTCAAAAGAGTTGGTTGGAGAAGGAGATAATCACACAAGGCTCCCAGTTTGTAGGTCCTCTCTGTATTGGAGTAATTGTTGCAGGCTCTATTAAAGATTAAGGAGATTTCAAGCTTTGACTTTATAAGGTGAAAGCAATTCTTTGAAGGAAAAGTTATATTATTAATAGTGATTGGAATTGATCACTCAGAGAGCTGGAGTAATTTGTTCATGAATTCCGTTCAGTTTTACTTCTTCAAGGGCTTAAAATGTTTTTATCTGATCTGGGGGATCCTAAGTTCTTTTTGTCTGTCTGCTTAGCAGTTATAGGAGCTTTTCCACTCTTAAAATAGATAAATGAACAAACACCCAGGCAAACAAAAGAATCAACAACCCAGCAATTAGAAGCTGTTCAGACTAAAAAGTTGAATTACTGCTCTCTGTAAAAGTCATGGAGAACAAACAACCTGCAGTCCTGGTTGTCTCTCCAGGACACACAGAATAGGTGGTGGGCCAGGTGCCACTCTGTCCATGGAGCACAGCTATTAAAGAGCCTTTCATGTGGCTGAGGAGCCCCAGCAATGGAGCAGCTGGCAGGGATTTTCCACCAGGGGCACAGTAAATCCCCTGTGTTCTGCTCCTTTCTGCATGCCCAGAGCCAGGCAAGGAAACACGTAACACAGGCAGGAAAAGCTGAGTTGTAGGAGATGTTGGATTGTTTTACTTGGCATCCTCCAGGTTCACAGGTTCCATAAGAAATGCCTTTTCTGCTCATAATTCAGAGGAGCACCAGGAGCTGCAGCTGAAGTGTCTTTGAGGATCTGCATGTGAGGAGCTCAGGGACACGTGGGGCTGTGAGGGGGGGTTGTTTTCCAGTGTCAGTGAAATAGGGGCAGTACCTCAAAAACATTTCCTTCAGAGCTGCACCATTCCTTGTTTCCTAAAGGTGGGGGGGAAGGAATGCACAGGAGTTACAGCTGCCCAGAGGAGCTGTGGCTGCCCCCTCCCTGGAAGTGTCCAAGGCCAGGTGGGACAGGGCTTGGAGCAACCTGGGCTGGTGGGAGGTGTCCCTGCCCATGGCAGGGGTGGAACTGGGTGGGCTTTAAGGTCCCTTCCACCCAAACCTTTCTGGGATTCTATGGTTTAGAATGATGTTTATGGACCTCTCTCAATATTGAGCTGGGGAATGAAGGGAAGGATTGGCAAATGTTAAAACTGTGATAG
The DNA here is from genome assembly GCA_013397135.1 of Pachyramphus minor. Taxonomy (NCBI): domain Eukaryota; kingdom Metazoa; phylum Chordata; class Aves; order Passeriformes; family Tyrannidae; genus Pachyramphus; species Pachyramphus minor. Next base: position 157,086 of record VYXB01006186.1, read on the forward strand.
TGGTATTTTGAGAAGTGCAGTGAAAGCTTCATCCACAACACCTCAAATATTGCCATTGTTAATGTGTTCTGAAGGAGACAGAAAAGCTCCTTGATTGTACAGCAGGAGAAATTCTGTGTGTCTCTGCTTTCCCTCCTTTGCAGACAGGATGAGCAGTTGCTAAAGCATTTACTTTAAAAAAAATAAGTTAATAGTCAGCCTATCTGGAATATATTTTTCAAAAGTTTGGAGTTTTTCCATTGGTATGTAAGTACCAAGAAATATATCATAAAAGCCAGTTGGCCTCACAAACTTTGAATCTAATACCAGTTAATTGTATCAAGTTGCAGTTGTTTTAATGTTTTCTATGTAAGGGGTCAGAGTTCCAGCAAACATGTTTCTGGAGTTGTTGGCAGCTAAAAGAGAAAGGCTGCTTTATTGCTTTTTCATAACTGCTCTGATTTCCATAGCCAAGAAAACACCATTAGGGGTTTTTATTATTTTTAATTTTAAAAATGCGTTAGAAAATATATTACACAAGGACACCTGCAGGAGCAGAGGAGTTCTGAAATTCTGGAAACCAATTCTGCTTTGGAAAGAGATGCTTTCTTTTATGTGCTGAAGAAAACCCAACATTTCAAGCCCTTTATTCATGGCTTTGTGGCAGTGCTAAAACTTACGTAATGAGCATCTTTGTGCTCAGTATCATCTGCTCACATCTTCACTGGGCTTTTAAACCGAGACCAACCTTTGCTTTCATTGCATCCTCATTCCCACTGACGGCCTTTAAGCAGTATTATTAACACGAGTTTGATACACACCCTCATTTCCCAATGCTCATCGGGTGTTTTTCCCTTAAAGTTTTGCTCTGTTCCATGGGCAGAGTCAATAACTTTTTAAAAGAAACTGCAGATGTAACTGTCAGCTCCTCTGGTCCCATATCGGGGTGGAATTACGTAATCACAGACATCAGAGGTGGAAAGAACCTATGAGGTCACCCTGTCCATGTGCTCTGCCAGCTCCAACTGCCTCCCTGCAGGACGTTCTGCAGTGAGCTCAGTTCTGGACAGTTCCTTTGCAGGGGCTGCAAAGCCTTGCCCAGGATTCTTCTCCTGAAGAACTTACTGTTCTAACTCTCTCCATGCCCTTGGAGATCCCTCTGGACCTGTCAGGGACCGTCCTGCAAGGACAGGAATTCCCAAGAAATTGCATGGGAATTGTGAGGGAATATTCTATACACTTTCTATATAAAATTCTCTATAAAAATTCCTCCAACACTTGAATTCTGATTTATTTGTGTGTTTACCCAATAGTGCAAATCAGGAAGGCTACAAAGAGCTGCTGGGGTTGAATGGAGCTCTGATTGCTGCAGGAGGGGGAAGAACAGCCCGGGCTGAGTGTGGGAGAGCTGCACCCCAGCCCAGAGAGGGGACAGGGCCCTGCTGTGCTCCCTGCCCAGGGTGGGGTCACCTCACATGCCTTCTCTCTCTTCCACTTTCCCTTCCTCTTGGAATTGCTTTCACCAAACATCTGGAACATTTTTCCTAATCAACAGCATTTCCTCAGCTAGAGCCGAGCATTTTCGTGATTGGGGAATTCCTATGGCTGAGATCAGCCAGAAAAAAGTCAGAGAGGTTTTGGCTCCCCTTCCCTTCTCTCTCTTTTTTCTAACAAGTGAAGAAGTGTGTCTGAAATGTGTGTAATGCCTTGTCTAACTGCACTGGAGAAATTAAAATTCCTTAAAAGGAATACAGCAAGCTGGAGGTTTTACTGGGAACCTTTGTTTGTCTTTGGGACTCCCAGAGCTGTTCCACCACAGTCTCAGGGACACAGGGAGAGAGTTCAGTGTCTGCAGCAATTGAGAGCTGAAAGCACAAAGTGTGTTGTGAACTCCACTTAGGAGTCCCAGTTCCTCTAGGGAAGTGTAAGAGAGATAAGCAGGGATCATGCACCTCTGAAAGGGGAGGCAAAGCATTTTAACTTCAAACACAAGCATTTAAAAACAAGTGAAGAGTCTGTAGGCTTTGGAATTTCCATGGGAATGTAGGAAGTGGAATATGTTTGTTGTATTTGGAATTGAATACTGAGCTGGAAACCCAAACTTTTCATGCTGTTCTTTAATAACACCGAGTGGTAATGAATTTTGTGTTTTGTTGCACCCAGAAGGAAGCCTTTCCTAACCCAAAGTCCTGTGAGTACGGCATTCCCCAGCCAGGGAGAGGTTTGGAGCTGCAGCAGAGATGTGCCAAGCCAGACAGGGAGTCTGGGAGCGTCAGGCATTCCATTTTGGTGACTTCTACACAAACCACCTCATGTCTCTGTGCTGTCTGTGCACAACACCACCACAGCACCCCTGCAAGCACTGTGCACTTGTTGTTGTTTCTGAGTGACCCTGGGCTGTTACACTGTCTAAGTCTTACCTAAAAAAAATACCTGCACACTTCCAACAGGAATTCAAATTCCTCTTGCTTCCATGATCTGTTTCCTAAGAGTGTGATGATCTTAACATTTCTTTCCAAATGCTTTTTAGACTCTGTTCCTCCTTGGCTCTCCTTGGTTGTGAAAAGCTGTTTTTGGTTTCTCAGCCTGATTTTTCACTCACATAGTTAATCTTCCTCTGGCTTCTGATAAGCTGCCAAATGTTTAAAATCTGCTTTGGTATTCCCTTGTAAAAGAGGTTGGATTTAGCAGAGTTCATCACTGTAAACTATTTTTCAGTGTTCAGTGTTTATTTTGCTGTAAGATCTCTCTGGTAAACAAAGGAGCAAACAGACCCCCATTCTGCTGGTTCCTCATTGTCAGGAGCACGAAGTGTCACTGCTCTTCTAATGGATCCCATCCTTTCCTCCACACAAACGTGGCTCTCCTTGTCTGTGATGATTTTGTCCAGGCTCAGGGGGGCTCCTGTCTCAGAGCTCTTGCAGCTATTGACTGTGCTTGCAGCCCCTCAGATGTTGGCAGACAGGCTACAGGCTTCGTGGAGATCCTCCTGGAAATGCTTCAGGTGAACTTACCTCCATCTCACCCAGCAGATTCTGCTCCTGACTTGGGACTGACACCCAGGACTTCTTCAGTGCCTCTTCCCCTGGGCTGTCACAGTGCTCAGACACTGCAGACAGACACAGTTTGCCCTCTGTACCCTAATTAGTACCTGCCAGATGTGGCTCTGAAACTCAGATGTACAGATCTGCACCTACAGGACCCTCTTGGCATCATCTGGTCTGATTCCTGCAAACCCAAGCTCAGAATCAATTAGGAAGGGGTTTGATTGATGAATAGGAAGCTGGGCCAGGAGTGGATCCTTTCATCAGATTTCACTGTAGGGCTGGTCATTTGTCACTTGTCCTTGTGCAGTTCTGATTTAAAGGTGCAAAATTCTGATGTTGGGCTGATAGAGTTTTGGGTGGCCTTTGTGAAGGACGAGACTTTCCTGAAGCACATTCAGCAGTGTGCCAGGGGAACACACAGCACTGTGGGTAACAGGGGGGCTCCTAAGGGCTTCATCCAAACACTGGATTTCAGATTTTAAATTTTCCTGGCTTCATCTTAAAGCCATTGCTTCTTCCTAGAATCAAGAGTCAGCTGATGTCCAATCTTTCCATCTTGCACGATCTATTTAAGTCACTTGTCAATCATCTTTTTGAGATATTAAGTAACTTTCTTGGACTAATAATTATCTTAGTAAAAGCAAATTTCTCCAGACCTTCAATAATTTCACCCTGTGTTAGTTCTTTGTGTTGTATCTAATTTTTGGGATTTTTTTTTCAGAAAAACCTTATCACTCGCAAAACATTTAATATTAAACTTACTGAGTCTCATTGTCTTTGCTTCTCCATGCACTGATTCCTTTAGAACACTGAAATGGCCTCGCTGAACGTGCTGGTGGAACTGACCTGCAAATGGCTGGAATCTGGATCATCCAGAGGCTCTGGAATTGCCTTCAGTCTCCATAACACAAAAATTAATCAGAAGTGATATGTAGAAACCAAATCTGCTTTCTAATTCTGCTGATTGCAGCATAAATGGAGTTTATACAGTGACAGAAACCGTGTAGTCATGAGTTTGTTATGATAATATTGCATGCTAAGGGAAGCCCAGATTTAATAACGATGGAAAGCATCACTCCCTGTAATACATACGTGTGTCTGCTTGTGTTCCAAGTGTCCCTGGGTGGGGCCATCAGGAAAACCAAGAGCAGCTGTGCTGGTGAAACAGGGCAAATAAAAGTCTGAGTTATTGTTAACACATGGACCAGTGGAACGACCCCAGTTTGGTCCCCGACACGAACAGAGCCCGCTGCCGAACAAACCCCCTCTGGACGTGTTTGTGTTCCAAACTATGTCATAAGGAAAGATTAACAGTTCTGGAAAGGGATCTTTTCCTTGGGATGAAGATTTCATTTCCTTGCCTGGTACTCCTGGAAACCTTCCAGGAAGCTGAAAGCACAGTAAAACAATCATAGGATGGGGTGTTCCAACCTGACCAATGTCTTGTTCAACCAGCCCAGCAATCAGGGCCAGAGGAGCTGACTGCAAGCAAGGCTGGGCTCTTGGGAAGGCCACTTCTGCTCTGCCAGTGAGGCTAAAAAGTTTAGGAGTCAACACACTTAGGGAAGTTTGTGGTTTGGGGGGAAAAAAATCCCCAAACCTAACTCATTGCCATGTATACTCACCCCCCCACTCCTATCCACCAAAATTGTGAGCTATTTATCCTCTCCCTACGTATTTTCCTGCAGGGTACTGTGCATTTCGAGTCTCCCCTGCAACACTGACCTCTCTGAAGGGGCTGTGGGTGTTTTACTGGGATTCCTTGAATCCAAACCTCCTGAGACAAGGAAGAGACAGCGAGCAGAAGCTTTCCTGTGTCTCCCAGCTGCCTTCCTATCAGAGCTGAGATCTGATTTCATTCCTGAAAGGTCGCATTGTTTCCAGCAAGGACTGTGAAACAGCTCCTTGTGGAGTGACAGTGAATGGGAGGGCAGCTGGGCGGGCAGGGCCGGCTCTCCCAACAACTCACAGCTGTGCCCGAGGGGCAGATGTGGGGACTGGACACCCCTGCTCCCCCAGGACACACACGGGAAGCTGCTGTTCTCAACCTGCAAGAGCCTGTGCATGGCCAGTACCTCTCCAGGCCTGAACACCTCTCCAAGCCTCAAGGAGACACTCAGGTGCTCCTTCATGTTATTCCCAAAAGGAATGCCAGGTTTTTGATCCAGGTTATTGCCCTAAGAAGAGGACTTTTCTGTCTCACAGCCAGGACAATGCAGACAGTGTGGCTGGGAGGGGTGCACAGAGCAGGGGGTTGACAAGCAAAGGGCTGGCAGCTCACAGAGCTTCTGCTTGGGTTTTGGGACTGCAGGAACCACACGTGGCACGTCCAGCCTGTGTTTATGAAGGCAACCCCTGCACACAACTGTCCCATTTCTAGCATTCCTTGGTTTGGCCATACCTGTGGCAGTCCTCTCCAAGGGGTGACTATTCCACCAGCTCCAAATACATTATTCCCAGTAGTCATACTGAGATTCCTGTTGCTTTGTTTCATTTCATGGCTCCTAAATTTATCCTGTTGTGTTTTCACTGAGCAATACCACTCCTTTATCTTTAAGACATCACACCCATAATAAGTCTGTGCCTTACTGTTTGTTTTCACATTCTCCCATTATTTATTGATTGGCTGAATTGAGCCAAAATTTAAAGTTTGGGGCTTTCTGAGGTTCGGACTAATTAGTGGGAGGGTATTAATCCACAGAGTAAAAGAGCTTCAAATATCACTCAAAACTCCTGCAACAAATAAGGAATCAATTTTAAGGGAGCAGTTCAAAGTTCCAAGGTCTCAAAATTTAGAGACAGACAGGACAGAAATAGCAGAGACACCAAAATTTATTTCACATCTGTTATGGAAATGAGCAAAGTGGTAGACAGCTGAGAGATTCCTAAAGTTGCACTTCATATTTTTCTGGAGCTGGAGCTTGTGGGAAACCAAGAGTTAGAAGCTGAGCAGCTGCTGATGCTGACGAAGGGCCTTTTGTCAGGACCATTACTTTATACCCTGGTGAGGGGTCTGGTGTTGGAAAAAGGAGGAGTGGGACAGCACTTGCCTTCTCTGCCATTTCCAGCCCAGGTGTGCACTGGTGGCAGCAGCCTGGGGGGTATCAAGAGTGGCCTTATGCAACTCCCCTGAGTTCAGGGGTCTCAAAGGAGGAAACAGGGTGTTGCATGAGCCTCTCTCCCACCACAGTAAATCCTTTCCCCATTTGACAGATGAGAAAATGTTGATGACCAAAGATAAACTTGGGGTTGTGTTCTCCAGCCCCTGGGCAGCAGCCACGACAAGAAGCTCCTAATTCCATGTGCCTTACTGCTGCCCTCTGTGATCTGTGAGTGACAGAACTTCTGCTGGTTTCTGAGGCAGAGCTGTTTTCCAGTGAACTTCCTCAGCTGAAACTGGTAGCAAGAAAAATAGTGCTGGTACAAAAGAATAGGTGATTATAGCAATAGGTTAAGCTGTGGGGCTCACGGTGGGAGGATCATCAAATCCTTCTTTCCTGTAGCAGCCTGTTCTTATACTTCAGCGAGAGGATATTTGAGAAATGGGCTGAAGCAGAAACCTCCAGCTGCTCCCTCCCAGACAGTGGAATGCTCCCGAAATACAGGCCGTGGGTGGCCCAGAGCCTGTCACTGGAGGTGCTGATGTTCCCCCTTGCACCCACTGCAGTGACTCGGGGACTGAGGGACAGAGAGCCACCACACATGGCAGAGAGCAGCCTGGACACCTCGGGGGGAGCTGGGAGGAGCAGCACAAGCTGTCACTGGGCTGGGAGTGGGAACAATTGCCTTTTCCAAAGGCTGGTCTTAGTTTTATAGGGTGGGAGTTCCTGTTGGGAATAAATGCCATTTGCATGGTGCTTTCAGTAGCCCATGGTTATTTGAAGGCTATAAATAAAATAGGACAAAAGCAGCTACCTGCATGGAGTCTGGAAGTGCTTTCAGGAGGGAGAGGAATTTGTCCTCTAAGCAGACAGGCCTAATTTCATTACCCCATCCCTGTTCCCAAAGCCCTGGAGTCGAATCATCCCCAGAGCCTCTGCTGTAGTCCCAAGAGCTCTTGAAATCAGGGGGGTTTGGTGTAGAGAGTCTGAGATCCCATCAGGGGCAGACCTGGTTCTTCCCTTGAACCCAGTTCTGAAGTGCTGCCAGCAGTTTGAGATCCCCTCCCAGGGCCTGAAGCGCAGGACATCAACTCCTCTGGCCCAAGGTACTGATCAGCTCAAAGGCAGAACTCAAAGATCAGGTGCAGAATCCATCAAAAAGCACAAACCCAGTCCTACATGTGCACATGTCCAACTCCACACATACATATCCTCTCTCCAAAAAACTGGTCTCTACCTGAAACTATGTGCAGCCACAATCCTAATTTTGCCCCAAAATAAAAAGAAGTAGATACCTGTAAATAAACATACACCAATACAGAGCATTCCATGAACACATACCTGAGCCCAGGCTCACAGTCCTCGTCCTCCTTTGCCTCCTCCAAAGCCACCTCCAGCACACCAGTCTCAAGCTGATACTCAAACATGTGTGCTCATATCAACAAAAAATACTTCCACAAATAAACTCTCTGGGCACATCCATATATTGCAGTAAAAATGCTCTTCAGCATATTTACACACACACAGTCTCACTGCTGGGAAGAACAAAACCCCACACAGGCAGCACATCCACACACACAAGACAGGAATCACTCAGCAGCTCCAGTGTTTTTGCTGGCAGGAGAACGTCAGTCACTGAGCAGCCTCCAAACAGATGTTTGATTGTTTTTGGGTTGTGGTTTAATTGTTGGATACTGTTCCAGCACTCAGAGGGGATCGAAAATACTCCAGGTCTGCAGCTGCAGCAAATGCCAGCCTTGAAACAAGGCGGATTCTGAAATCATTGCTCGGGGGGAAACTGCTTGCACAGGAAACCTCAGCCAAGCTCTGCATTAATACCACTTTGAAGTCAGAAAATTAATCTCTGCCATTTAAAAAGTTCTGTTTTTTCAGGGCCTTTTGTAAGTTTATCTAAGACAAGCCAATTCCTTCTGGGCAACTGTGACAGTTTATTGACTTGCCCAGGCTTAGAGACTTTACTGGGCCTCTCTTCGCTTTCCAGAAAATCTTTCCTGGATTCTGTCCTGCACTTCAAGGCTCCTGGTGGAAGTGAGGAGCAACTTATTAGCCAGTCTCTTAGTTGCCAGTCAGGTTTTGCTACTTCAATAAAAGACTTACTCAAAATAATTGACCTTAGTGAGGAAGGATGACCACTGCAGGATGCATCTCTGTTTCTCCAGCCACACGGGGTAGCAGGATGCAGTTCCTGGATATGGACTTTGGGACTGGTGGCGGATGAAGGAGGGTGTGGGACAGGTGCTCAACGCTGAGCTCAGGTTTGTGGGAAGGACCAAAGAGAATGGAGTGGGAAACTGTTGTCTTGAGGACTAGAAATGAGGGACATTGAGAGATATTCAGAGGATGCCCCAAAGAAAACTCTTGAGGATAATCAACATAAAATATTGTGTAAGGTCTTTGTTATCTACAGTGCAAATGTAGAGCAGGTAACTGTGGGTTCCTCTGGGACCAGACACAAAAACTTGCAAGATCTTGTGACTGTTGTGAATATGAATGAATCCTTTCTCTATTCTTTTGAAATCAAGAGGGATATTTCCTGCAAGGAAAAGTATAGGCCCAAGCCCTGAAACCAACTTTCCTACTTTCACCTGGCAATAAACAGCACATACAGAGAGTAAATCATTCCTTTGGTTCTCTAACCCAATCTCAAAATGAGCACAGAAGGAAATATCCTGAGAAGACAGGCAAGAAAAGAACAAATTTCTGCTGGGCAGGGTCTGTGTCATTGCCCACATGCACATGGACTCTGTTGTGGCCCATGCAGTGCTACCCTGACAACCCCAAACTCCAGCGCTCGAGATTTAATAGGTGTCAGGAGCAAGGACTGGAGCAACAGCCTAATGGAATGACCTCATGGAAGTCCCTTGGTCAGCCCCAGGTTAGGTAAGGCTCAGCACAGCTGTCTCAACTACATTCTCCATTGCAGACTTCCTCAGCACTGAAGTTTGGGCCCTGCATGGGGTTTATTCACTGACATTTTTCCATTTCCATTCCTCTCGTTCCCTTGGAAAAAAAGAACAACTATAATTCCACTATTTGTTCCAGCTTCTGTAAACTACCACTGCTGCTGCACTGACCTGTCCAGATGCTGTTCCCTTCAGCTCACACAGACTGGTCAGGAAAGCAAAGAGGATGAAGCATAAACTCTTTAAAAATCCCTTCTTCTCCTGTTCTTATAGGTGGAACCAGGCAGAAGGAACCTGGGAATGCTCAGCCTGATCTGTGCTCAGAAGTTTCCCAAGGTTTTCGGTCTGTCACCTGTAGCAAACCTCCAAAGCCTCACTACTTAGGAAAACAGTTGAAGGAGTTGGTTCAGTTGACCTGATTCAGTTTTATTCCAGCTCTTGAACTGAGCTAAAGCTGCTCAGTTGTGATCCCAGTGCTGTTCAAGTGTTGGCTTCTGTTTAGTTAAACAAGTTCAATTGAGCTGTAGCTCTTGAAAGAAACACCTTTTTTTCTGGTCTAGACAAAACCAAAGGTTTTTAAAACCCAAGAAGACAGGACCAGGTTAAGACAGGCCCAAGTTGAGGGAAGACAGAACTACTGTGCTTCCAACTGCCTTCCTCAGAGCATGTCTTAAGAGTAACAACGAGAGAAGCCAAACAAATCTGTGAGAACTGTGCTCTTTGCTGTTTCACGTGGCTGATTGGTTTGCTAAGCCAACCTTGGAAATTAAATCAGAAATAGAACCACGTTGTTTCCTGCACCGACTCTTCAGGTCCATTTTTAAACAATTACTGCTAATCCTGGACTTGCTTTGTGCTCTGAGAAGCCATTTCAAACATGATTCCTCACAGAACCAGGGTGTTTTCCCCCTCCCACTTTCTCCCTCCTCTGCCTACTCCAGCCATGCAGTGGAAGTTCCTGCAAAGTTTTCTGGAGGGAGGATCCTCCTCATGGCCAAGTGATGGAGCATTAATGGATGTGCTGCTCCTGCCAAAGGTTCATCCGGAGGGAGGTGCTGTACATGTGCTGGCTGCAGGGGAGTTCAGGGAGGGGAAAAGCTGAATAATTTATGCCCTATCCGAGGCCCTTTTAATTCTTTCCTGTTTGTTTTTCTCCCTCCTGTGGCAGCATTTAGTCATCTCCTCACAGTGTGTCTTCGAGAAGGGAAGGGATGGGAAGGGAAATTGAGTGTTTTCCAGGAAGACATATCATTCTTCCCAAAGTGGGTTACACAAATTAGAGTTTAAGCAGCTCAAACCCATAGGGCCAGGCTACTGAGAATGTTCCATACAGCAGATGCTGCCATAAGGGAAGGGAGAACGTCAGAGCTCATCTCCCGGGCGGCTTTCAGAAAACACGGTGTCAGCACATCTAATTCTTTACTCCTTTGAGACATTTTTGACTCATTTCATTGGAAATTGGCTCGAGACAAAGAAGTAACGCGGAGAAATCTGGAGAACTGGGTGTAAACTGCAAAGAAAGGAGGAGGCATGAAGTAAACTTGGAAGGGACAAGCAATTAATCCAAGCATTAATCCTGTCTTTACAACAGCACCACCACCCAGGATGGGGGATTTGTGCAGTTCTTACTGGTGGTGGCTTCTGCCAGTAACATCAGGTCACATTCCCCTGCAATGGAGGCTCTGATCCCACTTCTACTGATACAGAGATTGATGTTTTAGTGTCAGTGAGCCAAGGATTCATCCGGACCTGGGGAGAACATGGATACGGATCATGCTGTGATTCAGTTTCCATCACTTCTCTCCAACTCTTCTCATGCCATCCATGCCAGAACACCCAGTGCACCCATGATGGTTCAGACTTGCCTTAAAGCCACACAAGTAAAACACAGTCTTTAGGGGAGACTAGTAAAACATTAAAAAAAAAATAAACAAGAAAGGTTCTCACAGATCTAAGATATAATTAACTGTGTTTGCATTGATACAAACATTCTGTCAGATTTAAATGAATATAAATGGTTGTTCAAAAATAAAGGAAAGGATTCTTTTTTTTTTTTAAAAAAAAAGAGCATAGTCTGCTCTAATGGGATCTAATAACTCTTAATAGTCTTCTATAAAAGTAATAGTGCACTTAAATCTCCACTTGGCAAGAATCCGGGGCAGAAAAAAGTGCATTTTAAAAATGGGAACAGCTCAAGGCTGCATGTTCCCAGCCAGCAACGACAAGCTGAAACAATACAAGGAATCCAGATAATGAAGCACATATGTCTCTCCAGGACCACGGAGGGAACAGCTTCCTCATTTACGCAATCCAGAGGGGAGAGCTGTCCCCCCGAATCCAGCACCTGAGGTGAAGGGCTGAGGCCTGAGAGCGAGATGAGCCCTCACGCCAGGGTTCACTCACATTTGCATAAGTGCACTCTGGTTGTGCTTTGATTTCTTGTCTCTCTTTCCTTGCCTTTCTTCCTGGTACATACATTTTCGAGCGCAGGGACTCTGGGAAAGCAGATTAAAGGCAGCCCTGGAGGTTCCTATAAACTACATGAGGCACATGGCAGGAGGCCTGGCATGGAACGTCGGGCCCAGCCCGTGAAGGAGCTCAGAAGCATGTGTTTAAAGTTTCAAATGGATGGGTCTCCTGGCCACAGCTTGTGGCAGAGCTTCCCAACAGAGTGAAGGAGAAGGAATCTTTGAAGTAACTCCCTCAAGGTATTTGTCTCGATGGTGCTCTGGGCTCAGCCCAGGCCATGGGAGGGGGATTCATTGCAGGTCTGCTCTTTGCCCCACTACAAATGCCTGTAAACCTGCATTTGCACTTTCTAGATGTAGAAGTTTCAGGGTTAAAACCACCTTTTTAACCTGGATATAGAGGGGAGAGGTAAACAGAGAAAATACTGGGAAAAATCCAGGGAGGTGTTTCATTTCAGGATGTACTTGAGTGAAAACCAGCACATTTTTCATTCCAAGTTTTAAAGGCATCTTTCATTCGTAATCAACACAAAACACTCCCCAATCTACTACTCTAAAACAGAAGAGAGGCAACTTGTGGTTGTATATTTAGGAAAATGAATTCCACTTGAATTCAGAGAGGGGTTTTCTCTTTCATAATGGGAGTCAGAAATCCCCGCAGAGCGACGAAGAGCAGATCCCATTAACTGCAAAGGCCAAAGGGGGAATTGATAAGTGAGGGATTTGGCCATGGAATGAGGTGAACTAATTTGCAGAGGAAGGAGTGTTTCGGAGCAGCTGGTGGCTGGGCTGCCTGTGGCAGCACGGCTGAACTGCACACAGACACGAGGATTTGGCTCCATGGATAGTAAACAGCAATGGCCCCAGAACTCTCCAGTGACTTGGAGTTTACAGAAATTCTCTGCGTTACCAAAGATTTTCTTTTTCATTAAACTGAGCTCTTCTTTCCTCCCCAAATGTGTTCATAGCTCTGTTCAAAGTAGCGGTGAACAAAGACTATTCAGGCACACGGCCACAGATGTTTCCCCTGTTTGTGTGATCTACCAGAAGCAGATATTATTCCATGCCATGTTATCTCAGAGATTAATGATGGACAAGTTTCAAAAGGTTTGAAATTTCCAAATAATTGATTTGGAGGAACTCCCACAACAATGAAGCTTCTTTGGGTCTTATCAAAGCTCTCTGTACATGGTGGGTCTGTGTGAGCAGCCAAAGATGACTGAAGCAGCAAAGGGAGCCCTCAGCCCCTGCCAGGGCAGGAGGGTACGAGTTAGTCAGCACATACAGACAGAGAAATCACTTCTGCCACTTCAGGGGGAGGAAACAGTCCCAGAGAACTATGTTCCCTAGGAACATGTGCTCATTTTCCAGAATCACTTTAATTCTGATTTTGTGGGGGGGGAAAAAATAGCAATTTAATCTTTTAAATATTGTCATTTTATTACCTGAAGTAGACTTGGATGAGGAGTCTTTTAGAGATGTCCCTTGATTTAACAAGGATGAGGACACAGAGCCTGCTAATTAGTTATACTGAAATGTTCTTCCTACGTATTTTTGTTTTTGGAAAAGCAATGAGTGGAATTATGAAATGTGTATTCTTGCTTGCTAGAATCAGCTGCCTTCTTTCTGAAAGCATTTTGTGAGAGAAGGGCTGAGGAACAGGAGAAATAACAGGCTTTGCTCCGGGAGTGTTAATTGCCATTTCTCATTTGTTGCTATTCTCCTGCTACATCAGCTTGCATACATAAAATCATAAAATCCACAATTTTAAAAGTTGTTGCCATTAACTTCTTGTTTTGTGGAGGTGGCTAAATGGCAAAGGATTGAGTTCTGAGAGAGATACTAAAAGAGAGAAGTGAGGTCTCTAAGGAGAACTATCAGCTCTCTAGTTCCTGACTATCTTTAGTCAGGATTACAGTCAGAACAAGAAGCCAAGTGATTTGGTACAAGAGGACAGAGAACTGATTTGAATTTGTATCAAGTGGAAAACAAGGAGAGCCAGAGCAACTGCTCCAAGTGATGTAAAGCTGGAATAAACCTTGCGAGGCCAAGGAAGGAACAACAAAATGGAGACAAGAATGAAGACCATGGGATGTTTTATTCCAGACAGTTTTGTTCACTATTCTGTACTTCTGTCTCTTCTTTCCATTCAATTGAGTGCTCCAAGGTGGTTTTTCCCCTTCTCATTCCCAGTTACATTGCAAACAGAGGGAACAGCTGATGCTGTGACTGTTTCTCCCTTTCACCAGGGAAGCCTCCTTGTTAACTCACCCAAATCTTCTCTGCAATATCAACCCCTGGGCAAATCCTCTTCCTTCCGCTCAGATCAAGGCTCAGGTTCTCCAGCTCATGACCCACCTTCATCCATCCCTTTGCAGGCAACCAGCTGGATGGAAAAGGGGATCTTTCACTGCCAGGAAACTTGATTACCCATGGTCCAAGAGGAAGGATGAGTTACTTCATTGAAAATGCATTTCCAAACTCTAAATGTATTAGGAAGATGAGTTTGTTTTTTTCAGCTGCTGTCATGAAGGAAAGCACTGTGTAGGAGGACAGGCAAAGTCTTTGAAAACTGTTCAGCCTATTTATGGCCACTGTCAAAGTCAGATTAATGATTTTTTATCAGAATGGTACACAATTAATAATTTGTCATTATCCTTGTGGTTTGGTTGGAAGTAATAACCACATCAAGCTCTGGGTTTGCACATCCTGGGGCCTTCCAAGGCAATAGTTGTGTCTCAGTGCTGTGAGAGCTTTAGTAAAGCTTTGTGGATTTAATCAAATGTTATATTGTAATTTTACAGTGCATTTAAACTCTCAAAAATTCAGACCTCTAATCTCACTAATCCAAAAACGAAAAGCACTTTTTATAGCATATCTTGTGTAGTCCTATTTTTTAGTCAAATTGAATGCAAAACACCACTTCTAATATAAATTCCCATTTTTATTACTAATTTCTTATATCCCTTTTGTGCAATTGAGAACAATGAAAGAAAACATAGAGCCAAATCCTGTGCAACCACCTACTTGTACCAGCCCAGAAAATCTGCTCCTGCACAGGGCTTTGGTCCCTGCTCAGTGCCCAAGAGCTGTGGGCAGTGCACAGGCAAGGCTGTGCCAGCAGCCTCTCCAATGGGAATAAAGGACTCCACAGGGATGCTCCATCTCACCTGAAGGAGTCTCTGACTGTCCTCAAGAATCACCAGCCTGAGAGCCCAAGCTCACAGTCTCTACAGAAACTGGAGTGGGAATAACCAAATGCCCTGGTTGTATCTCCAGCAGTGGCTCGAGTCCCGCAGGGTTGGTGATCCTGGGCCTGCTCAGATCCCAGGCATGGAGCTGCTCCTCCCAATGGCTCTGTTCCCATGCTCTTGGCAGCTGCCCTGGTCAGGAAATTGTAACAGAGCAGAGACATAACAGAGACATTGCAGGGAGAGCTGTTTACATTCCTGGAAGGAAAGCTGCAGGACCACTGAGTGCGATCCCACAAAGCTCCTCCGCTGAAATTCCCGACCATTTCCTGCAGGCTTTTGCTCCTCGGGTGCTCTCGGCTCAGACGTCCCCAGCGATGCCTTTTCCATTCTGGAGACATTCCCAGCTTCTCAGCTTCAGTGGGGCTCAAGACTGTGGGGTTTGGTTGGTGTCATCTCCAAGTGGAGCCACCTAAGCCAGGCAGCGAATTCCTGGGACAGAAGGACAAAAGGACAGAAGCTCAGCGAGGCTGTGTCTCCTGCCAGGGTGGATCTTACACTCTGGGCTGTTCGTGCAGAGGAGAAGGTGTGTGTCATCAGCTCTGTGCATCCCAAAGCCTGATGGGGCTGCATCTGAGGACACAGTGTGGGGTGTAGTTTAGCTTGTTTCTATTCTATTTTATTATTATTTCACAGGAAAGATGCTGTTTGAAAGGGGAGGAGTGCACACTGCAGGGAACTGTGGGGGGTTTGCCATCCACACCAAATGTGACTGGGTTTCAGAGTTTTGTATTGGTGCCTCAGAACCACCCATGAAATCTGGTGCTAGGAGTTGTTGTGTTTCCAGGAGACGAATTTCTGGGCTAGAAGTACAGAGCTGAGACCCTTAATTTTGCATGAAAATCAATATAATCTTATATTTTTGTTCAAATCATTGCAGTATCTGGAAGTTCAAGCTAAAGAGCCATTCCTTTGAGGTGTGAGCTGGGTTTGGTAATGCCTGGAGGAGGCCAGTCCATCAAGAGCTGCTTCTAGCAGTAGTTCCAATATAAAGCACCACTTTCAACTGCTTTGTAATTTGTTTGCACTGTCGGCTTCTCCCTATTTATCCAAGATGTGGTGGAGACAGTAAAAAGGTTAAGCTGAAGCTGTGAGGAGATTCTGTCCTGCACATCACAGATAACCAGAGTCAACATCTTAGAGCCCTGAAAACCAGCAGCACATAACTTACAGACTGCACCAAGTGTGTAACCTCATTGTACTTACACAAAGTAATTTCATTTTGATTGCCTATTGAATAAGTCTGATTATTCTTTAAGAGTCACTCTGGAATGGAGCCTGAAGGTACAATATAAAATAATTGAATTGAGTGTAAAGTTCCAGCTGGTAACCTTGTCAGTAATTCCAACACAGATCTTGTATCTGTAATTTAGAGAGCTGGGGATGTGAGTGAGAAGTGGGTTCTACTAACACTTAGAAATTTACCCCCTCCTTCCTCCCCCCACCAGTGTAACTTCTGTTCTTCCCCAGAAGCTCATGTTAATGGGATTAACGTACCAGTTGATGGCAGCACACTGGAATGGGAACTATATGGTTGGCTCAGATTTATTTCATGCTATATCACAGTATGAACTTGAGGAAGGATTTCCAGGAGACCAATTGTCACATTGCACTGAACTGCACCATAGCTACAACCAGTAGAATGACAGGATTCTTCTTTGTCTTTTCCAAGCTATTTGCTGCAGTTTTTGAGCCCCCTTAGTCAAATCCTAAAAAAAGAGGAGTCCTAGAGCTGCAGCCAAATGTTCTTTAAGAAGTGACAAAATATACTGTCATTAATATCCTGGAGAATAAAACCCAGGGCCCCAGTACTTCTGAGAGTGGATTTGAGTGTGTCATAATTTGAGTTTTGGCAGCTGCTGTCCCTGGGCCAGGCTCTGTGCTGCTCTGAGCTGAGGCTGCAGCCGTGAAGAGCAGTGGATTGACTGTCTCACAGCTCATTCTTGCCCTGAAATTCAATTTGGGGGGGCACCAGCCCCTCAGACCTGTCCTCCAGCACCCTCTCACTTCACAGGTGTTCCATCGCCACTGGACAAACTGGCCTCCAGGAACACAGGCAGGAGTTCAGGAGCTCTTTGTTCACCGGGACAGCCTGTTTGCTTCAGAAGGAAGTTGAAGTTGAAATCACCTGGCTGTGAACTGTTACCCAATATTTTGTCCCAATTTTCCCTTGTGCATAAATGAATGAGAAATTTCTCTTGCAAATCCAGACAGCTCCCTTTTCAAAGTCTAAATTATTAATAACTGCTATAGTTATCTCATGGAGAAAACAAAATACTGAGGAATTGAAAATTAATGCTGTTTGGGATGTGGAGATCACAGTTTGTTTTGTGTTGCTTAAAATCTACATTCAGCTAGAAATAAGTTCATCCATCTTTTTTTTTATTCCCCAAAATTTAGGATGTGATTTTTTTCTGTTGCAGAGGCAGGTTCCTCACTTAGACATATCCAAATGTGGAAATCAACTTTTTGGAAGCATCCAGATAAGTGGGATGTTACTGTGGCATTTTGGAGGCCTTCTCATTCCCCAGGCTCTGTGTTGCTGAGGTGCCAGGCTGGGGCACAAAGCAATGGGTCATCCTGGTCTTCAGATAATAAGGTCAAAGTACAAAGTCAGTAGGATGTGATTTTCCACAGATGACAAGTGTTCCAATTAGAAGGGTTTGATTTTTAAATCCTATTTGAAGTAAATGTTTTCTGATGGAAATAGGAGACTAGTCATTAATAAAATCTAATTCACGGCTTGGGTTTAATAGCTGGTGAATTTGCCAACTGGAGACATGCTACAAACCCCCACGTGTGTGTTTTTGGTGCCTTCCTTGGCCCCCTGCCACGAGGCACCGTGAGTGACACCCCCACCTTGGTTCACCAGCTCTGCTCAGCTCTGTCTCATTCCATGAAATGCTTTAAGGAACCGGTGCCAGCCATCCCATGATGCCGTTATACCTCCCTCCTCCTTTGATAGCTCCCTTCTTATGTCCCAGCTGGTATTCCTTGGAGCTTTGCCTTTGGTAAACTGCCATATATTCTTTGCAAATATGCCACAGCTATTCACTTTTCCTTCTGCAAATGACTCGCATTAGCTTCTATTGTTGTTGCATGTCAGGGAGAATATAGTTCCTTCAGCTCACTAGCTGCTATTATTTTTCTCTAGCTATTTTCCATTAAGATGCATTTCCCCACAAATGTTATGAAAATATAATTATTATTTTTTCGTTTACTTAGAACTTGTAAAGCTTTTCCCATGGATAAATATCTCCCACAGGAGTGAGCACAGAGAGTGTGAGAGCTGGTGGTGGTTGTTGTTGTTGTTCTTTTCCATCTGAAATGCATTTCCCCCCCCCTTAAATTTCTGTGTGTGCCTCTTTATGGGTACATGTGGGAGGTAACTGCTCTGGGAAAGAGGGAGCACCTGGTGATAGGTACATATGTGTTTGCAGGGAGAAGGGACAGCTTGGGGAACATCTCTGGATTGTGCATTGTGGAAAAGGACCTGTGTGTGTCCATGAGCAGCATGAAGGCAGCACTGATCTCTGGGGTATAAACAGGCACCCCAGGAATTCTGTGCTTTAAGATTTCACTGAAGGCAATCCAGATAAAAATAAAGATAAAAACTCCTCCTGAGGCAGTTGCAGAGGTGAGTTCCACACAGGGAAGGACTCTCGGCTGCAGGAAACGATGGTAGCTCTGGTAAAGGCCAGGATTGTTTCCTGCACCGTGTGTTCTCCAGGTGTGCAGAGAGCCTGAGCCTCTGCTGGGCACAGGGACACAGAGCAAACCTCCCCCAGGAGCACGTTCAGAGGGAGTGAGTCAAGAGCAGAGACAACTTCTCTCCAGACACAACACAACGTGCGTAGGAACGAGGGTCTAACGCATGTGCTGCAGCTCGGGCAGAGCTCGTGGGTTTGAAACCACGCTTTTCACAAGGTTTAGCAAAACATTTGCATTCTGGAGGGAAGATAACCTTGCAGAGATGTGGCACTCAGTGCTCTGGGCTGGGTGACAAGGAGGGGCTGGTCACAGGCTGGACTCGGTGACCTTGGGGTCTTTTCCAGCCCCAGTGATCCCGTGAGTGTGTGGTGCTGTCTGAACTGGCCCTCAGAAAAAGGGGTTGTAGCCAAAACTGGCCTCCTCAGCACAGGCACAGGGGGCACCTGAACTCTGCTGCAGGTTTGGCTTCGTTGGTTGCAGGGACTTGTGCTGAACTTCAGGCTGTGGTGGCAGTGGGAATTTTTTAGGATGTGCAAAAAAAGTATTAAAAGCAAATAATTTATCCAAATAGCTTGATTTCAGTTCCCCTCCTGAATATTTGACCCTTACATCAGTCAGGCAAGGGGCTCTGCTACTGCAGCCAGGCAGAGGGGATGGAGTTACCCACGGGTAACACAGCAAAAAAGAGACATTCTCTGCTTGGATTAAACAGCACAAATTGGAAGGGAGGGAGACGGAGTGATTTTTCACATAACCGTAATTGTCTGCTAATTATATCATGGAATGAAAGCAATTGCCCAATTATAAGACAATGTATCACTCTATCACAGGCAGTGCTTTGAAGGTTTATGTACTTTAAATTACTGTGACATTCCCAAGGCTCCTCTGTTTACACATTTGTCTCAACATCTTCTACCAACAACAGTGCTATGACTAAAGCCATTAATTAATATATTCCCTGTGTCTTTGCAGAAGTTACAGAGTCCTGTTCAGACTGAATTTATGCTGTTTTGTAAAACAACTTGATTTTCCTATTATGCTGCTAATGGCCACTCTGGGTTTGATAACCCCCCAGATGAAGTTGGTTTTCTCCTCCACTCTCCTTGCAAATATTTTTCCATCACTGTGCCCTCTGTATTTCTGTTTGTGCCTCTCTGAACTTTAATATGATTGTACTCCCCCCTCCATCACAGTAGGTTCTCCAGTCATGACATTATTACTTTAGTGATGCCCAGAATGGGTGAGAGAAAAATCTTGACCAGTAAATCTATTTTCTTCTTTTGCACCATTAATGGGAGAATACCTCGTACATAGACCAGCATTGCTGTTTCTTTTTCAGTTATCACTGGGCATTTGCCATGGCAGGCAGGTGAAATTGTATTACATGCTGTTATAATAATATCAAGCACAGCTGACATTCAGGGACAGAGACTTCAGCGTGGTCTGTAAAAACCTGACAAGAACCCCCAGTGTGTGGTCAGATGGCCACGCTGCACAGGAGCTGAAATGTTTGCATATTCCCAAGTACTGCTGCTTGTCCTGTGAGATTAAACCTGATGTAAAACTACCTGTAAAACCTAACAGGAGACAGGCTGTTATTTGCCATTATTTGCTCTTTAAGTAGATAATGAAAATCCAAGAGCACTGGGATTTAGATTCTTTTTCTCCTTGCCATGAGCCCTCATCCTGGTCCCCAGTGGGGCTGTTGTATCTGCTACTAAACCTGTCCTGTGCACTCCCCTCTGAGCCCCAGAGCACAGACAGCAGTGAGGGCACAGCAGCACTGCTCGCTCTCACACTCCCCTGCACCTTCTGACAGCACCAGGAGAGGAGCAATGCGTGATCCTAATGCAAACAGGTCACAGAACTCCTGTTCCTTTGGGCCTTGGAGGAGGATGGATCCCCCAGAGAGCCACCCCCCCCACATGAAGAGACAGGATCTCCCCAGGAAACGCCCAGGAGGATTTTCTGCACGGCTTTGGTCCAACCCAGGTTGCCAAAGGCCAGGTGTAACTCCAGGGGCTGCCAGGTGGATGTGGGAGCGCTGGGAAGCACTTCCTGCCCAGGCTGTTGGGTGGCAGCCCCAGGTCCCAGAGCTGCCGGGTGCCCCCCGAGCTCAGCACACTGCAATATGCCTCCCTGTCACGGGGAAGCCAGGCAGTGCTGACTTATTCAGCAGTTTCACACAAGGACAGGCTTGACAGGTGGCACCAGAATGGGAGGTCTGTTTCAGATCCTTTCATTAATCTTTTGCAAACTTTAGTGCATTTTGAAAGGAACCATATTGACGACACTAGAGGCTGCACTCTTGCACTGATCTGTAAAATATACTTGGGGAGGGGCAGTGCAGGCTTTACCTGGTGCTGATTGTCCTGACTGAAAAGCATTCCCTCTTCTCAATGGTGTTTTGTGGGAGTGAGAATGCACTTGTCTCGTCACATTATTTTCTCTGGTTAGGGGTTCATTAGGGGTTTTGAACTGTTTCCTCTTATTAAAAGGAGACTCATATGATCTTCAGTGGAGCTGCTTGTCAGCAACATGGCACCAATTTGTTCAATTTTTTTCTCTTGATTTATTTTTGATGCCTTTGGCTGGGTTTTGTAGCAATTTATTTTGGATGTTTATCAAAACCTGTTGGTATCCTGCCTTCTTTGCCATTCTTTGTGAAACGAGTTTTATCGATCTTGGTACAGGATTAAATTAATGGCTGGATCACGAAAGGCACTAATCAAAGTGCTGGTAATTGGCACCTCAACATACATTCCCAGCAGAGGCCGAGGACCAGATCGTTTCAGAGATGGAATGACCATCTGCCTCTTCTTGGTGGTGCCTCATGGCTGAGTGAGCAATGTCAGGAAAGCTTGTCTGCTTTACCTTTCTTGGGGACAAGTCAAGGATTGCTCTGCGACCCATCTGGTACCTGATCCTGGCACTAAAGTCTTTATTATTTTTAAGATAATTTGTCTTCCTCCCTGGCAAGGCATTTTAATCCCCTGCCACTTATTTTTTTTTAAGTGGCACCTCAAACAGAGCACACAAACACACGACCTGCTGTGTTTTGCTCCCAGGGGTGATGCCCGTGGGCAGCCCCATCCCCTGACCCAGCACAGCTGAGGTGCTTTTGCCACTCCAGGCCCCCAAGAACTCGGTATCTGCCTCCCCTGCTCCGTTCTGATATTAATGCCTTGGCACATAAAAAATGCCAGCAGATGCCATCAAGTGTGAAGAGACAGGTGGTGCCAGTGCGTCAGAGGAGGGACTTCCTCCAGCACGGTGGCACTCGCTGCGTTCCGTGGGCTGCCCGTGCAAATCCTCACCCGGCTGACACCTCCCTCCTCGGGACACTGTCCCTGCGAGCCGGCTGTGTGCCCTCAGAGCCCGGGACAGGGGGCACTGCCCCAGCCGGGGATGAGACTGACCAAACCGGGGATGGCACTGCCCAAACCGGGGATGGGACTGAACAAATCAGGGATGGGACTGACCAAATCAGGGGTGGCACTGACCAAACCCGGACTGGCACTGCCCCAATCAGGGTTTGACTGCCCCAACGGGGGATGGGACTGCCCCAGTCAGGGATGGCACTGCCCAAACCAGGGATGGGACTGCCCAAATCAGGGATGGGACTGCCCAAATCAGGGATGGGACTGCCCAAATCAGGGGTGGGACTGCCCAAACCAAGGATGGCACTGCCCAAACCAGGGCTGCCAGGGATGCCTTGTGAGGATGTCCCAGAGCGCCCCGTGAGGGGTCACAGCTGAGTCTCTGTCACCGCTGTCGGGTGAAGGGGTAGCAGCTTCAGGTGACCTCAGAAAGTGTCGTGGCCAGAGTGCAGAAAGCCTTTGGTTGTGTCTTTTGCAGCTTCAGGGCCCCTGTGCTGAGTCAGATACCCAATGAGAGCACTAAACATCTGCATACAAGTTTACTGCTCTCCCACAACCTTTTCACTCCTGCCTTCAGGCCAGAGGTTTTCTGTATTTCCTCTTACCTCGTCCATGTTTTGCTTCATATTTCCAGTCATAAAATGATTAGATGAGCTTTAATCCCAGACCCCTTTTTTTTGGCATTGAAATCCTTCAACAGATAATAGGCTTAATTCTCTAATATGGGGAGACAGCTTAATGAAATAGCTAATCCCCAGACAATGAAAAAGAAGATTTTTTTTGTCTGTTTTTTGTTATATGTCACTACTGACCTTTTATATAACCCACCATTATGTCATTGTTCCCGTGTGTCAGCTCAGGGCTCTGGCATCCAAGGTGGAAGATGTGGTTCTTTGACTTTTGTCTCCCTTATGGGTCAAGCTGCCCAAATCTCACCCTTCTAACAACGCAGTGTAGATGACCCTTCTTCCCTTCTATACCTGTAAGTTATTGCTGTAGTCTATAGTATCTTCTGCCTCAGTTCTGCCTGGATCCCTCTTCCAGGGTCAGGACTGTGTTAATGCAAACACAGGAACATCACCCTTGCTGCTGGAGAGCTGGCAGTCAAAAATGTGTGACCTCCTGAGATGGACTGGGAGAAGGCTAAAACCAAACAGCTTTACTTTCACACAGATATTTGCCTTTCTAAAAATACTTTAAGGTGGCACTGAGATCATGGGTCCATCGAGTCCTGATTGCTTTTCTGACAGGATATACCAAGGGTGGCCTGCCTGTCAGACATCCTCTGCCAAACCAGCCCTTGCACGTCCCATTACGGCCAATAACTTCTGGCTGAAGCTTTTCAGCATCTTCCCATAGGGTGGAGAGTTCCTGACTTTGATTCCAGATCTATGAGCTGCCTGTAGTCTGACAGCCAAGGGCTGTGGGCTGTGCTTTCCTTGCCTTTTGTACATTCCTAGGAGAGCTGTCCTGCCAGACATGGAGCTACCAGGGGGCTGGGATCTCAGCAGAATGAATTATTTACACCAGCCATGACTGAGTGCTCAAATATGTGTCTGCATGTTCTGTGGGAGCCAGTCTGCTCACAAGCTTTCACCAGCCCCACTTTGGCTTTTCTGAGTGCGAGGAGCAAACTCTGCTCAGCTTTTATGTTCTTTCTTTACAACCACTGACTGCTTAAAGCCAAGGGGGGGCTGGCTGGCAATGTAATTAAAGGCAGAACTTGCCTGCAGTAGCTTTTCAGGGAGATGAAGGGCACTCCTCCTCTCCAGAAGGTCCCTGTTCCTTCCCAGGGATGCTGTAATCTGTTGCTAAGGCAGTGGCTGTGCTGTAACACTGTGTTCTCTCTCTCATTGTGTTTATGAGCAGGTGGAGCAGAAATTGCTTGGTTTCTACACAAATAGCTACAGAACAAATGTACCAAAGGAAATGGGAGGTGGGTGGAGAAGATCCACAACATGATTAACATGGAAATAAAGAGATGTGAGAACATGCCATATCTGAATAGTAAATATATAAATAAAGTTAATCGTTGAGCACCTTCTCAGCATGAGGGAGTCCCATTCACAGAGGATCAGACTAAACATCAGGAAATCATAATTTTATTCTTAGCTCCTCCAGCAGCCTGCTGACTGCTTTTAGCCAAGGTATTTTCTGATCCTGTGCTTCAGTTTTTTCATCCTTATAGAGTCTCATTGTTTCTTTGTAAAGACTTTAGACAGCTGATGTAGAAAAATACTGGTTGACATCTGGGTTTTACTGTCACAAGGAGGAGGCATTTGGTGAAGTACGAGGAAGGCCTTTTGCTGAAGATGAGTTCAGGGGGGCAGTGAGTAAAAGAGGAAGAAGTGTGCACCAAAGAGAAGTGATTCAGTGGAGAGAGTGTTTGCATTGCTGCTCTGTGTGATTGTACAAGGCCAGAGAAGTGGAAGCCAAACCCTGTGCAGCCCCTTTCCATGGTGAGCTGTGTGTGCAGCCGGCGTTACCTTGACACTCGTGTGGAGCCGTCACGGCGCTGGCGTGAGCACAGCACGTTTTGCCATGTACCAGACACATTCCCTGCACAGCAAAACAAAGGCAGATGAAGTGAGAAGTGGGAGTCATGAATCATTTAAGGGGAAACAGCACACACAGGGCCCACTGTGAGAGGAGTGGGAGCATCTCTGTTCCGAGGGCTGCCGGCGGGTGAGAGTGCAGGGCCCTGGCCCAGGGCAGAGGGAGAGGGAAGGTAAGAGCTTTGGGAAGTCAAGACAGTCACCTTCTCTCATGAACCTCCTCATAACTTGAAATTAGGATTTCTATGACATATTTTTGACATAATTTCTGCCCACAGCCCTCGCAGATGTGGGGTTTGGACAGGTACAATGCACACAGACTGCTGCCACATCCCCTGTGCCAGGGCCACCCACTCCACACTCCCGGGAGGTGGAAAGGATCCTCTTCTGGTGCTGTTCTGTGTGTCCTTTGCATTTCCTCTGGAGGCCTGATCCTTCACTCTCCTGAGTTTTACACTGGCGTGACTTCAGTGATTCACACTCAAAAACAGGGGATAAACTGAGAACAGGGGGGTCTCATGGCTCTTATTTACTGCTAATAAGGTACTGATTTACACTCTTATTTACCAGTAATAGTTCAAGATGTGATTGGACAGCGCTCTCAGGCACATGGTGGGATTCCTGGGGTGTCCTGTGCAGGGCCAGGACATTGATGATGCTTGTGGGTCCCTTCCAGCTCAGGATGTTCTATGAGTCTTTGGTAATGCAGGGTCAGCAGTTTCCCCGGCACATTTACTGTCTGCTTGCTCTTCAGCAGGATTGCTCTTGTCCCATACTGCTCTGGGTCTGAAGCAGTGAGTGTTTCCCCTGGAAGCAGAGGGGTGCAGTTCCCAGGCACACTGATGCCCTCAGATGATTGTGTGTCCCTGTGCTCTGGGCTGGATGAAACAGTGAGTCCTGATACAAACAGGTCACTGAAATCAGTGGTTCTGTGGCTCTCTCCTTTCGAAAGTTTAGGATATTAAAAGCTAATTCTTTCATCTATCCTTGAGGGAAGAATTTAAAGTTCTGGGTTTCTGGACTTGTTTTTTGTCCTGAGACCTGTCTGGAGCTCCTGTCCCTGCAGCCTGTGCAGGTGTCCTTTGGCTTTCCTCTCACCTCAGTGCTTTCTCCTGGACAGTGAGTTACTCAGACCTCACAGGAGATTGTAAAGTGGTTTTCCCCCTTTATTAGCAAGGGGTTAATTGCAATTACTAACTTAGAATTTCTGTCGTGGCCTATCTGATATTTTCTCTGATAATCTCACAAAATTCACCCTGTGTCAAACTCGGTGGAAACTCTCATTCAGCACCACCCTGGGCCCCGGGGGACTCTTTCACCAGAAGTGATGAAGTTCTGAGTCACAGTCAGGACCAGCCTGGGCCACCAGAGGCAGCCAGGTCAGTGGGTTTGAGGGGGTTTAGAGACCACAGGCATGAAGTGATTCCTTCATCATAAGCAGATTGTAAAGCTTTAGTCATTTAAGGATTGCAATGGGTGAAAAGGAAAACTGGTAAAAGATCATTTAAAAAGAACCTGAGTCATCACAGAGGATCCTCATCTCAGCCTGAAGTCCAGGGCCAGTCTTAGCCTCAGATCTTCCATTCTCAGTAAATATAACACGTGTCTATCTTGCTTTTGCTTTTAATTCCACTTCAAAACAATTCACTGTATTTTGCCAGCTATGACTATAAGTTCCAGAGAAAAAAAACCTTGCTGAGTCTTGCAGAGTTTATACAGTTAAAATAAAATTACTCTGAATTCATAGGTTAAGTGTTGAGTTTTATTTGAAGTGAAAGAAAGAAAGCAGGCTACTAAAATGATCCAATTTCCCTGACATACTGTCGAAGTGAATAGAAAAAGAAAATCAAGTCACTTAATGCAAAGAAAAAAAAATCCAAAAAACTAAAAAAAAAACCAACTGCCAAGACAACATTTTTAACACTTACACCAGACAAACTGTTGGATTTCAAATTGGCAAACAGTCTGTTATGACAGTCCTGTGATGGAGCAATTCATAGAAAGAAAACTATCAGGAAAACTCCGCTCTGAGCAAGTGGGGCTCCTAGTCAAGGGATGGTGCCACTCAAATCTAGACCAGAGAGGAGGCACAGCAACCAAAGACTTGTTCCCCAGTGAAGTCTGTGTGGGTAGCAGCAGTTGCAGGGTGGGATCCCAGAGGGAGCTGAGGTGATGCAAAGCAGGACTGAGCCCTGCCATGGGCTACACAGGTTTGTGGGCTCCTGGCTGATGTGGTTCAGCACTTTGCAACCTCTGGTTCTCTTAAAAATTGCTGGTAATACACTAACTTCAATCAATTTTCTGACCCCTCCTGCATTCTAGAACCCAGAGCACCTATTTGGGCAGCCTTGAACTGTTGCTTAACCTAAAGGAGCCCCAGGTGATAACCCTCACCCAGAACTGCTGAAGGCCTTTGCTGTTTCCTGGTGCTACTTCAACACCCCCTCCCCGTGAGTCTGTGGCTTCATTCCTGAACCTGTGTGTGAAGCACTCTGCAGAGCAGGAGTCAGGGCAACAATCCTCACACCCATTCCTTTCAAGCTTTCCCTCTGCCTAAAATACCTCCAGGTATTTCAGGCTTTGGGCTTTTTTTAAGTTCAGCCTTGCCAATCTTACACTAATAAAGGCATAAGCCTGTACTTCAAAATCCTGAGTGGCATAATTACGCCTGTAAAAATAGAACACTTTTTCATAAAGGCTGAGGTATTCAGATGACATTCAAGCAGCTGCATCTTCAAGGGAAACAGCACATATTAGGGTGCTGCTAATAAAATGGTAAGTACTGGCAGCACAGTACTTCATGTAATCTCAGGCCTCGGGACTGGTCCCCGCTGCTGGAATTCCTTTGGGCTGACACACCCCACTGCACGCAGCACACCTGGCACAGCCCCCTTTGGGACCTGCTGGCACCCAGGGATGGGACACCAGGCTGGTGGCACCCTCTGGGTCTGGCTGTGCTTTTTGCCGTGGACTTTGGGTGCTGCCTCGAGGAAAATCAACATCCAACCCCAGGTGCAGAACGCTGGGAGGCACATCTTGATTCCGGAGCAGGGTTATGGACACAGGGGGCTGGATCTTCTCCTGGGGCTGGGAGGAACTTTCCCAAATTCCCCAGAATTAACCAGGTTCATGTGCTGTTGTTCACAGCCCCAGCTTTAAAATAGGACTGAAAACACTGCCTGATATTGCCGAAATGTTCAGAAAATTAAGGACTTTGAAGCAGTTTGAGATCTAATCAGAAGTGCTCCGAAGTGTCGTTAATTATGGTTAATTTGTTCTTTGGCTGTACGTAATTTTTAGCACGAGGTTCTCTGATACAATGATAATGAGGACTAAACAGGGATCTTAATGTGATTTCTATGATTGTCAGTATGAACTTCACTTGCCATCTATTTCCAGCAAAGTGTGCATAAAATTAACTATCACAGCAGAGAATATTCAACGAGACATATTGGAACAAAAGCTTCAACTGATGCTTATAATTGTGGTATTTTCTTAATGAGTGACAGGTGCTCTGGTTGATGTGACGTTCTTGCAAATCTCTTTTTCATTCAATAGGTTGATTCACAAAACCGTTCCCTGTTTGTGTAACCAAACAAGTGGGTTAAGAAAAGAGAACTTGGGCTCTACTTTTCTCTTTAAACTTTTTTTTTTTTTGGTGTGTGTTGCTGAACAGCAGCAAGACTGCTTGAACTTTAAATCACTTAAATGGCTGTGTTACACCTACAGCTGAATGAATAATTCAGCTCCCAGTCACTGTCTGAATTTGATAGGAAGGAAAGGGGAGGGTCCCCACGGGGCTGGATGTGTGAGCAAGGGGGAAGGGGAAGGCTAATTAATTACACATTTACAGTGGGGAATACTTAAAAAAACCCCATTTAAGTACTGTTTTTTTGTTACATATTGCTGATCACAGCTGAGAGCATAATACCAAGGCAACCATATCCCTGAAAACTTAACTCTTCGGGGCCTGTTCAGCACAGATCGAGATGGAGGGGGAAGGAGCCCAATCCCAAACACAGCCTTGTGTGCCATTAGACAAATGCTTCAGCTGAGGAATGAGTCACCACCTGCTGATGTCACGTTCATTTCTGGTGCCACTGCAAGGAGAATTTCTTTCCCTCTCCCTGTTATTTTCCGAGCCCCTGTCTCGGGGAGCGGTGCTGGGCTGGCTGCCTCTCCCGGGGCGCTCAGGCACCGTGGCAGCATCACCACTGACACCAAGGATGCAAATTATTTTTCTCTTGGCACGAGGAAGATTTCTGCTGCCAAGAGAACGGTCTCTAGATTAAGCTTTTTTTAAATACTGTAAACTATTTTGGTAGCAGCAAATTGCTGTGACTTGCTGTACGTGATCCCTGACTATTTTTAATGCCCCTGTGGCAGAGCTGAGCGTGGACTTGTACGGTCATTTTCAGAAGGAACCAGGGCCCCTTTTATAGCCAGACCATTCCCATTCTCTGCACAACAAGCACCAACTGCAGTTGGAATTGATTTTTTTTTTTTTCAAATAGCGCTGGAATTATCTCCCTCTAACAAAAAACTACCAATTCAGAAGCAATGTTTAATGACTGCTTTTGTTTCATATTCCCACGTGGGTTTTTTATTCTTTGTCATTTTCTTCTCCAAAAATCGAGCAGACTTTGATCCTCCATTGCTCTGCATCGTTAGTAAAGGCACCAGCTTTCTAAAAACCTGCTTTATTTCATGGCAAAGTTGGTCATAGCACAGCATGTGTTTGGGAAGATGGTGATTATTGAATATTGGTGCATTTTGAGGCATTCCCGTATCCAGCAGGCAGGAACAGCTGGAAACCCACTGCCACAGCTCTGCTTTCCTCTCCCCATCCATGCAGTGCAGCCACCTCACAGGGGTGTGGGCTGCTATCCTTGATCCATGTTGGTTCATTGTGGAATCATTCCCATTCTTAGTAAATGGCAGAAGACTGGAGTTTGAAATATCAGAACTCACCACTTTCTATTATCTCCAGCTATGGAGATGTGGCAGTTCTCGTATCATCTCCCCTTCTGTCCCCCAGGGTGGGCTCAGCAGTTTGCTAAATCTTTCAGGGTTCCAGTGTTTTGGTTTGGATCCCCCCAGTTCCTGGGTGACATTCATTGCAGGCATCAGGGAGAAGGAAAAGTCAGGGCCTTGGAGTGTCAACAGAGGCTTTAGGAGATGCTGAAACCTAGAAGTTTGTAAGAATGTTCAGAGTAATTTGGTTCTGGATTAAAATATAGTTGGCAGGAGAGATGGGCAATTACCTACTCTTTAATATAGCCAGGGAATGTGTTCTCCCTCCCAGCTATTATTGTCCATACCTATTATTTCAGAACCACTGGACACGGGCAAGCCTTGCTGTGGCACAGCTTCCACAATGAGGTCACCTGCAGCTTGGAAGTACAGCTGTTCCCCCTGCCTTCATTTCTAATTCATAGGCTTGTTGTGGGTGTTAGTTTTTTTTATCTGCTGTTTATTCTGCAAGCCCCTTTTGGGCACATTGATGCCTCCAGCAAGCTTTGTGTGCCAGGGAATTATGGGTCCAGAGATTCTGCAAATCTGCATCCCAGCCAAAGCTTTTGAAAGCTGCTTCTTTTGAATGCCATGCATTTGGCTCACACTCCTCCTTTCCTCTCTGTCTGTCTCTCTCTCTCTCTTCCTCTCTTTGCCCTCCCTTTCCTCTTATTTCTCTCCCTCTCTCCCTCTCTTACTCCTCTTTTTCCCCCTTCTCCTTTTCCTGTCCCCTTCCACCTTTTTCCTCCTGCTCTCCCCTTCTCCCTTCCTCCTGTTTCCCTTCTCCCTTTCCCTTTCTTTTCCCTTTTTCTCACCCAGTGATCCCTCAGTAATGATGGGAAAATGTCTGCACTGCACAGTGAACAACTGGGCTGGGAGGAGGAAGAGGGTGCTTTTCACCACCTAATAGATGATCTAGAAGCCTTTCTCCATGATGATGTAGGATTCCATGGGCTCTATAAGTGCCCACCCGAGCACCCCAAGGAGTCAGAGGGCTGGAGAAGGTGTTGTGCCATCCAGCTCCTCCATCCCGGCTCCATCCACAGCGGTAACATCCTTCCCTTCTAGTTCTTTTTTCCCTCACTCCCTATTTTATTTTTAAATATTAAAGATCTCTGGGTTTCCCCAGTAAATCAGTGTGTGTGTGAAGTGCTGGTTACTTGTAGCTGGAGGCTGTTTTCCCCCTCTGATGGACTGTGAGCATTTTGTCTAAAACCGTCTCTTCTCCCCATCCCTCCTCCTGTCCCTCCTCCCCCGCCAGCCCCGGAGAGCTCAGCTGCACATAATGACATCCAATCTGTTCAGGAAAAGAAAAAAACAGGAGGGGGAGAATATTTCCCTTTGATTTATACAGAAGCTGAGTTGGCAGAGAGCTCAGCTCAGGGGTGGGTGGAAGGGGAACCAAAAAGCAGATTTGTGATGCATGGGCACACTCTCCCTGGGGTGGTGCCAGCCAGCACAGCAGCCAGAGCCGCCGGAGAAGCTTTGCAGGTTCCGTGTGTGCGCCCAAGGCATCCTCCTTCCCAGAGAATTCCTATCGCCATGCAAACACACACCCACAGTCTGGGGTTAATTTAATTTTAAAATGACATTGGAGATAACACAGGCCGGCTCATTAGCACCAGACAAAACACACAGAGCCCCGTGCAAAGCCGGGCTCAGGCACTGGGGAGGTCAGGGCTGAGCTCAGCCCACAGCCGGTCCTTGAGCTGGGCTCAGCCTCAAATGAGAAGGACACAGCTGGGCTCGGGGTGAAAGGATAACAGGGAAAGGGGAAGAGAATCCTGTGCTGCAGTTCAGGTGCCTGGGTGGGATCATCTGGCCAAAATCCTTATGTCAGGTCAAGGCAACCCTATGGATACACATCCCATCACAGAGCACATGCCCAAGCACCTCATGCCACGTTTTTCATCCATTTAAGACAACACACAAAAAGAAATCAGAAGAGGCCCTCTAGTTAAGTTCTGCAACAAGGAGAACAGGGAATAGAAGGTGCTGCAGACCCAGCTATGGATCACCAGTCCCCTTCAATTCAGATTCATTGAATATTTGCCAGCTAAAATGGCAATTCAGCCCAGTCCAAGGGCCATGGGGAGGGACAAGCACTGGGAAGTGAACTTGATGTCAACAGCAGAATCCAGATTGCCAGAGAAATGAACAGTGTGTGTCTGCTGTTATTAGGGACTGAACCAGATGACCTGACAATAATTGATGAGAGCTGGGTGGAGGGGGTTTGTCTCCCTTTGGGGAACCAGCCCTGAAACCCAGCTCTCCTCACCCAGTCCCGCACCCCCTGCACAGGAGAGAACCTTTTAATCCCCAAACATTTCATCCCCAGACTGAGGGGAGAACAGGGTGGCTGTGACTTCACGGCTGCCCAGGCAGAGTCTCCAGGGAAAGAGCTGGAATGCCTGTGTGCCAGGAGACAATCTGCACTGCAAGGTCGTTTGTGACTGACTGTGGGGGCAGTGCCAGAACAGCCACATTGGCTGGGCTTTTCCTTGGCTCAGACCCACCTGTGCACACCAGGCCAGGCCAAGCCAGGGCTCCCAGCCTGCAGCAGCCTCTGCTGTGCACGGGCACTGCTGAGTGCAGGGTAAAGGCTCTGGCTGCTCTGGGCACCACTGGCTGCTCTGGCACGGCAGCACAGCTCCTCTGGATGCACGAGCCTGATGTTTCTATGCTCAGTGTCTCTGCTCCAAAGGACTCACCAGATCCCACTGCATTTCAATATTTAATTCACAATCCTTATTCTCTAGGTAGGTCACCAGGGCATCCAAAGGTGACACAGTTACCTAAGACATGAAAGTGTGGAATTTCCTCCATAGGTTTGTGTGTGTGCATCTATAAATAAACAAACCAATATTCTGGTAACTGGATTGTACCCTCCCCTCCCCTGCCTCAGGAGCATCTTGTTCCCATCTCTCTCCAGCAGAATAGTGAGCCAGAATGGAATGCCTGATTCCTGGTAAGCACTGTCAGCACAGCAGCTGGGGAGAAGAATATCTGAGGGAAATGCACAAGTGCACTGGCATTTATTTATTTCCTGGGGATATTTATACAGCACAGACCTCAGAGCACAAGTGCACTTGATGCTTCTGTCAGCGAAGGAGGGGAAATGAGCCTGGAGCACAGGCTGCACCCGGCATTTTCTGCTCCCAGAACTGCCAGGGATGGAGCCCAGGGCTCTGAAGGCCACTGGGACTGAACCCTGGTGTCTGAGAGAGCCAGAGCTGTGCAGGGCTGGCACTGCAGAGATTCCCTGCCATCACTGGTGCCACCGTTGCTGTGCTGGCTTCTCTCCTCCAGGGAAAGTCCCTGCAAAAGGGTGCTGTCACCATTTGTGGAAGGCAGAGTTCTTTCTTCTTTGCTAAGGCAGAATTGCCTTGGCTTCTCTGGGATATTTGCCTGAGCAAGCAATGAGGAAAGCCTAAATCAGGCTTTAATTGTCCATAACTTGCAGTCTCTGGACTTTCCCAGCTCATTCCCCCTAATCACTAAACATCCCCATGCTCCCTGTAAACTTTTCAGAGTTTCTCTTTCCACTTTATTTACGAAGAACTGGTCTTTTAGGGTAGCTGTTCCCTAAAGCTGCTCTGACTTCAGAGGAGTTCTGGGCAGATGATTTGTCTGCAGGGGCATCCCAGTGTTATAAACTTGCTCAGTATTTCTGCTTCTGTTTAAGAGCTGCCATCATGGAAGGAGCACTCCAGATCCTGGTTGTCTTTTCTTCCCAGCTGATATGCACCCAACTGTTTCTGCAATACAATCTGTATTCTGTTCCCATTAGATTTCTCCCACCTACAAATATTCTCCACATGTCTTCAGCCATGAAGTGACCTGCCATGGCAGCAGCTGTCCCAGTGAGCCCACTGGAACTGGTCCTCAGATGATTGAGGCTTAGAGCACTTATCCCAGGCTATTTACACTGTAGTCACTCAGTGACTGTCTGGTCCTACGGGGAGGAGGGATGACTCTGTACAGCAGAGCAAGCCAGGAACATTTGATTCACCATCACAGACCCCTTTGCCCACGTCTGCCTATTTGATTTAAAAATATATACATGCCAAGGGGCTTGATGTGTCTCTTGTGCCCCATTTAGCATCTGCTGAGCATCCTGGAGCAGCCTGCAGTGTAACACAAGTCACTGGAGGATGGATGTGATAGAGGCAAAAAAACAAAGCAATTGATGCCCTCAGGCTCCAGAAATCTTCAAACTGATTCTTGCTGACTACAGGCAACAAAGCAATTCGTGGCAACGTGGCTGAAAGTTGCTTTTATTTCAAAGCTGCTAAACCCTCCCTGGCACTTAAAGTCACTTTTCATAAGGCAAACCCAGGGAGCTTGCTGGGTTCCCAGGATCTCAGCCCCAGGAAGTCTTTAACAGGAGTCAAAGGAGACATTAAGCACCGGGGAGGAACTGGGGAGACAGGAAACAGAAATCAGGTTTTAACATGGGGCCATAGGAAGCTCAGCAAAGAAAAGGCAATTTTTCCATGTGTTATTTCCCTTCTGTGCATTCCCCTTTTGGTCAGACCTTCAGCAGAGCTGTTTCTGTGGCAGTGGCCCACTTTGCCCAATGAATGGAGCGCACTCTGCAGATGGGAGCTGGGGTGTTTGGAAGCGGGTGTTTGGAAAGTGGTAGCCAGATTATTTTATTTTAAGGCTCTATTGCAGCAAAAGGCAGGAAAACAGACAGGGGGAGAGTAGTGAGTGGTTCACTGGCACCGATTGTCTACCACAGCAGGTTCAGCACTTGGATTTGAGTGACTTCTCTCTCCAGATGGTTGGTGGGAGCTGACTCCCCAGATCTGTGCATAGCGTGCTCCAGAATGAAAACGTATGGCAGCACTTGCGAGCTTTCAGGAGCTTTTTTCCTCAGCCCAAGTTTAGCTCCCTGTGTTATGGATCCCTTTGTGCCTGAAGCACAAAGACCAGGGCTCTGCCACCCGCCCAGCCAGGGACTGGGAGCTGGGAGAGCCGTGATTCCAGACAGACTCTTATGCTTGTACAACTGTATAATCCCACAGTAATGAAGAGCAGTTTTCCTGCCACAGAGAAACTGATAGAATGGCCCTGATTTTCCATACCATGTTGCCAATTTGCATGCTTTTGTCTGACCTAAATATTCACTATAACGGGTGGCTCATATACAGTCGCTGATTCTATGAGAACTGGAACTTCAAGTAATCTAAGACAAGTATCTCTGTACCCTCTCACAAAACAGCAGGTATTTCATGGCAGGCAAATGGTCTTACAGAGGCACCATCTTCAGAAGTGCTGGATAGACATTTCCAGCTATTCCAGGGTGCACACTGGTTTTTCCAGCAGTGCAGAATACTTGGGTTACTTGCCCAGCAGTACCTACTGATTTTTCTTGAATAAGGATCAGAACTATATTCTTCTGAGTCCTGGTGCCCAAACCAAACTACTTCCCTTAATATTGTAAAACAGAGCAAAAAAGTCGAATAGGTTTTGCTCCAGTAAACTACAAGCTGTAATTCACTGTAACTCAAGTTCAGATAAAATTGGGGTTTTTTTCTCAGTGGTGTCAGGATTTTCCATCTAAGTCATTACACAAACCTGGGTTAGGTTGGGATCTGCTGACTCCTTCCAGGCAGAAGTAAGTCCAGGTTCCCTGTGCCCTGGTGAACCTCAGCCCATGTGTTACCCATGATGTGTGGGACACACCGAGTTCCCTTTGTTAACCCCAACTTTTCATTTTCCATCCGAGCCGCGGTGGGAACTGGGAAATGCAATCAATGGGAAGAATATACAGGAAATAGAAGCCATAAACAAAACTGCCTGGTGGAGTCTCCCTGGGGTCTGGAGAACAGTTGTTGAAACAAACCACTGGTGACCCCGAAAGATCTGAAGCCGAAATTGATCCTTTCAAGATGGAAATGTGGGACGAAGATGGCAGAGATGAGCTGGTAACGGTCTCATCTTTTCTTTTGTAGGGTCTGCTCCAGATGGAGCCTTAAAATAACAGCAGCACGTTGGACCCACAAAAGGGCAAAGCTGGGAATCAGGAAACCTTCCAGTGGGACACTCACGTTTGGCCTTTGTCCTCCTAAACCTGGAGAGTTCCCTGTTAAAGATCCCAACAGTCAGAGCTGGGGGCATGCCACCAGAATAATCCAGGATTTGTAAATCAAACCCTTACAATCTATTTCTGGGGTGTATAAAAAGAAGAAAATGCCTGGTGCTGGTGTCTGAGATGGGCTACACAAGATGGTTCTTCCCAGCCATAAAAATCTACAGTCCTGTGGGAGTGCCCAGATATTTGGCAACCAGAAGCTTCAGCCTCCATCCTTTAGCACAAGGGGGACAGGGAAGTTGTGTTGTTCTCAAGACAGGGTGTAATGAGGGGATCTTACACGTTGTTCTCAGCGAGAGAAACCTGGGTTTGAACTCTGGCAAGTCTGGATGCTTCTCACAGCTGTTAAAAACAAAACCCAGGGGTTTGGATTCTGCTTTATGGTGTGGGTGCTAAGCCAGCTTGGTAAGTTTGGCACCATCACTAAATGCCAAAGTTCATCACCCCTGGTTAAATCCAGCTTTTTCCTGGAGCAGGTTGCTCAGGCGGGCTGTGGAATCTCCAGCCTTGGATATATTCAAAATCCAACTGGACATGGCCCTCAGCAACATCCTTGCTGGCGTCATTAGGAGGACCCAAATGTGACTCAAAACTTCTCCATTCTAAGAATTTGAGAGTCTTAACATGAATTTAAATGGGACTGGGATCAGATTCCAAGATGTCAGGATGGCAGAAAGCTCTTTATTTCATAAAGCTCCTGGGCACCTTTTACTGGAATTAACTCTGGGCTTTTTTCCCTTCAGATATCCTCCAGCCTTTGCAAAGGAAACTGCAGTAACAAATCAGATTCTGCAACATTTCAAGTCCTGAAGCAAAATTCAGCAGTTTTAGAGGGACAGCATAAAAGGGAATGGGGCGGGGGAAGTGGGGTGGGAAGTATTTATAATCCCTTTAATATTTTAAAATTTAATTATATCCAAATTGGGTTAGCGAGACTGACAAGAATACTGCATCTAAAGCATGGAGCCCAGAGGCAGCACTGGAAAATGAGAGGAGAAATTAATAATAAAAAACCCCTATTGCTTCAAGGCAGCAGACTGGAACACTGACATTCCATTACTCCGTCTGTCTGCTGAATTCATTTAGCATCTGTGGCCTAAATAGGCTACTTTTAAAGAGCCATGCTCCAGTTTTTATGTTGGCAGGGGGCGGGGGCTGTCAGAGGGTTTTTCTTCGCTGAAATGTGTCTCGGGAAGGCACATCAGGCTGCAGTTAATGGGGGAGAGCCCCCCTGACCTCTCAGCAGTGGCACTTCCATCATTTCTTGGGGTGGCTCTAATGCCTTGCAGAGTGGGGTCTGCAGCATTTGGGGCACTGCAGGCACGTTTCTGGGGTCAGAGCTAGAGCAGGGATGTTGTGTGTGGGACTGGAGCTTTTAACTCTGTGGAGGCACCACATCAGCTGAAGTGCTGCCATTTCCAGCGGCTCTGTGCTAAAGCAAGGTGTTCAAAGGTATCTCGAGGAATTCACAGTGCAGATTGTCAAAATATTCTTCTCTCCCTGCTCTGAACCCCCCAGCAGTGCCCAGAGCAGCCCCTGCTCCAGGCTGTCCTCCACCCCAGAACCACAGCTCTCCCTCGGGATGCCCCTTCCACTGCTCCATCCACTCCGAGGCTCTGGGGAGAGCTGAGACCAAACCCGGGGCAGAGCAGGAGAGTGCCTTGGCAGCAGGATGGGAGGGGAAGCAGGGAGTGATTCTCCACCTCATTCCTTAGAAACCTACAAGTGTTTCACTTCTGGGCCTTTCCTGAAACATCTGGATACCAGGAGGATAAAAGGTACCAGTGGAACCTCCCAGGAAGATCAATTGTTTGAAGCTTTCTGTGTGTTTCCAGTCTTCCTGGCTTCCTTCCCAAGATTACAGAAACAGGTCTGTGACTTTCCTTGGAGTAGAATATAACGGATTCTGTGTAGTTCTATTTTTTCTGTTTCCATTTTATGCAAATAAACTTTTATTCCCTCTCCTCAGATTTATCATCTTCGAGGCCTTTGTGTAAATTACACAGAGAGGAAAACCATGGATTTTATGGGAAGTCATATAGAAGCTGTTAAAATTGGCCTTTTCTCCTCCCCCTCATTGTTCTTTGCTCTAAGTGTGGGTTTTATCAAAAGTTTTTATCAGGTTTAATGGAGATTCCCCAGCAGACAGAGGCACGATAAAGATTTTACGGAAGCAGTTTGCCATGAAACACGGCCGTGCTTTTGGATCTCCAGCATGAAGGGTCTTATGCAGCAGAGTCTGAGCTACCTGAGAGTCCAGGTGTTGGCTGTCCCAGCTGAGGGCGTCCCAGGGAGTCCCCAGGGCTGGTGGAGAGGGGCTGCACCCAGCCTTGAAGGGCAGGGCAAGGGTGAGACCCTGGGGGTACTCAGGCTGTGTGCTGGGAGCCAGAGCTTAGGAACTGCCCAGAGTTGTTGTCAAGGGGACACTGCTGATTTCTAAGAAAATCTAATAATAATATTTTGGTTCTAGAGAGAATCTTGCCTATTGTCGTGCATCCAACACTGACACAGGCATCCCCCAGCAAAACAAGCCCTGCCCTAAAAATGTAATCATAGTTTTAATCCTTTCACTGGCGTTTTTTTCCCATCACTGAATACCATCATTGTCTCCTCCTTTGGTCGCCTTCTGCTTGATTCCACAGACACTGAAGCCAGAGCTGAACTGGTTTAAGGATGTGTAAATACTGCATTAATGTTTCTTCATATCATCCCCTTACAGTCTCCACCTTGTCTGCTACTAAAACAGCTACTCTGTAAAGTTCCTTGCTTTGTCCTGAACTAGTTATTTCTGCTTCCAGGAGGGCTGTCTCCTCTTTCTGCATTTCAACAGAACTGGAAATAAATACCTGGCTTGCATCTTCCCCAGCACGTGTGCTGCAGGGAAGCCTGACCACTGGAGAGCTGCTCCTGAAGAGTTGTGTTATTCCTCCTTCCTCCCATTAGGCAGCAGTCCAGCCAAATTTACCTTTGCTTTGACTCAAATGTATTTCTTTTCTCTTCTTTTTATACAGCAACAGCCTGGCCCCAGGCAAATCCCCTGGGGGCCTTAGTTCAAATGCACCTGTGCTACACAGGCAAACAGATATTGCCAAGCTGCTGCTGCTCTCCCTGGGCTCACACAGCAATATTTCACCGTGGCTCTTA
The DNA here is from genome assembly GCA_013397135.1 of Pachyramphus minor. NCBI lineage: Eukaryota > Metazoa > Chordata > Aves > Passeriformes > Tyrannidae > Pachyramphus > Pachyramphus minor. The sequence continues at coordinate 195,759 of VYXB01006186.1, forward strand.
CGGGATCCAGCTCCTCCACAAAGGAAATGTCCTGTAGTGTTGAAAGAGGACTTAATTTCAGTTATCATTATTTCATAGAATGAGAACTGTACACTCATAAATCACCAGAGAGTTTTCTGCAGTGTTCATTGAATTCTTTCTGCTTTAGGCTCACCACTATTTCTTCCAACTCACAGACTTTTCTACTGGACTTCTTTCTTTAACCTCTCACTTCTGCCTTTCCTTTTTCCCCTGTGTAGATAAATAACTCCCAATTAGAACCCATGCCCAGAATTATGCCAGATTACTTTCTATCATCTTATTCCCTTTGCTTATGTGTCTTCAGGGCAGTGTCTGTGTTGGTAACAAACAATTCTGTAATCACACCAAAACTGGCAGGAGAAGACCTATTTTTGATGACCACATGCAGGTTCCTGTTAGAGATGTGTTTTATTAGTGGCAATGATAAATCATTGGTTGGTGTGATTTCACTGCCTTGTGTTTAACTTGCATTTGACAGGTTCCATCTCTTTAAGAACTTTCCTTCAGGGAGTAGCTCAGTTCACTTTTCTGAAAAGCAGCAACGCCCTCCCCCAGGTTGTTTCTTGACTGAAGTAATTGCTGTGGCTCCTCAGGTCCCAGACAACCAACAGATAATTAGTTCCAATTAAGTTCTCTCACAGGTGCTTACGAAATTACCATTTGGAAGCAGCAGGTTGTCTTGGAAGGTGAACTGGGTAGTGGAGAAGGGAGCACCAAAGATCAGAGGGAGAGGAGGAGCAGCAGCGTGGGATCAGTCCTGCTGTGGGCAGCTTTTGGCTTTGGCAGGGGTATGTATGAGGTGATTTTTCACTTTTAGAGGTGGGGTTGCTCACTGTGGGTCTTTGCTGAGCTCCTCGTGCTCTTTAAAAAGGAAAAAGAGATGAGCAAGGAGGACCTTCAAGGTAGCCAGTGTGTGTGAGCTGTGCTGGGAAAAGCCCAGTGGACACACAGCACTCCAGCCATGCTGTGAGGGCAGGAGCAGCCCTGGGAGGGCCCTGAGCTCGCCTGGTTCTCCTCGGAGTGAACCTGAAGGGTTTTCTTTGCAGTGGGTGTGTGTTGGGGAAGTGGAGCTTGAGCTGCCCAAGGGCTCCTGAGCAGCCCCCAGGGTCTGACCTGCCTCGGGTTGGCTCCTTCCTGCAGTAACTCTGGGTTGGTTAAAGCTGCTTCTTGTCCAGAGAACAGAGGGATCGTGTCTCTAACTGGCTGTAGCCTGTTGCTTTTTGTGGGAGGGAGTTCCAGATCTTCTGTTTAAAGAGAAAAAGCATCTATAACCCAATCTGTGACTAAAGGCACAAAAAAAGCTGTGGATTTTAACCCCTCTCCCAGTTGTTATCTCTGCTGTCCACCCTTAGTGGGGGTGTGTGTTATGCCAACTTTTTGATTGGGTACTGGTCCTTTCTTTTTAATCCAAAGGCACAGTTGCAGACTTGCAGGGTGTAGTGGATGTTGTTCTGTGCCTGCATCTGGGAACTGGGGGGCCTCTTGCACTGAATTTCAGTTTGTGGCAGTACTTTGAGCCAAAATAGTGCTTTTTATTGCAGAGAGGGTGTGTATGTAAAACACCAGTGATGTTCATCTCGTGCCTAAACAGTGCAGCTGCTCTGGTGGCTCTGCAGGTCAGACCTTGCCCAGGTGGTTTGCACCAGGACTGGCTGGTTCTCCCTCACACAGCTGGGGAGAGGAACCACTTGATGGGCACCAATCCTGGGCTGATCTGCTTCACCTGGGCCGTGGGGGACAGGGGCTGAATGGCCTCACAGCCAGGTTATCTGTGAGCCTGCCAGCCCCTCTGGGCTCTCTGTGGGTATTTTGTGTGCTGTGTTCATACCTGGGCACCCTCTGGAAAGATGAGAAGCCTCATGGATTCAGGGATTCTTGTGTCTCTTTGTGAGCCACAACCTGCTCAGACCTTCTGTGGCAGCAGTTAAAGACTCATCAAGAATATCCATGTCTCAATTTACCAACTTCCCTAAAATTTTAGTGCTCTTGAAATTGTTCCTTCCTTTTGACAAGACAAACCCTGCTCAGGCAAGGCTTATGTTGAATAGTGTGCAACACTTTGTTCCATCTTACATTTTCTATGTACTACATCCTGCAAAAAAAAAAAAGGAAGAAATCATGTTTAAATAAGTGAAAGAGTATTTACTAGTTTCCATCTTTTCACTACAAATCTAGAGAGCTGATTACTGGGAGTTGAAGTATGTGGGCTTCAGTGGCAAAGGGGGAAAAAAACTGTATCACAGTCTATTATTAGCCCAAAAGAAAACCACTAGTTTTCCTTTTTTCCTATTATTTTTAGCCCAGGAATATCTCTTTCTAGTGACATAACTCAGCCACTTCTCATCCTGACTGTGTGTAGATCTCGGGGCCCTTAAACCTCCCCCTTCTCTCAGGCTGCAGAATTCTGGCTTTATTCACAAAATGGCACTGGCCTGAACACAAAGTGCCACACTTTGTGTGGGAGGAAGAAGACAGGGAAAATGTTGTGGCAGGTGGCTTAAAATAAATAAGAATCAAACAAGCTCTGTTTGGAAGTGCTCAGAGCTGGGGAGGGCTCGAGGCAGGCCCTGCCTTGGAGAGCACCTGGGAGAAGGGCAGTTGCAATCATCAGATGGTTTTGCCGTTTTTTGCGTGGATATTATTCCAACCGACACTGTGTGCACTTGCATCCTAGGAGATACATAAACTAACCTCTAAACACCACACCAAGCCCCTAATTACAAACCCAGAGACAGGGTATGTACCACGGACCTGTGCATTAAATACAATGCACCTGAGACCAGGACTTGGCTTTCAAGCCACAGTTTTACTGAAGTTTTTCGCTGCCTGGATTATAATTTTAGTGATGTGAATGAGAGACTGTGCAGATGTTAACCAGATGCCAATATCCAACTGTAGTTCCACATGTTTCCATGTAATAACTAAGTGTTACTATGGTGATAACAGATTCACTGGAGGTTTGATTTAATAAAGCAGGATCGCATGTTAGTGTCTGTGCAGTTGCCATAGTTTTAGCCAAACAATCATGCTGCTTCTGACTGAATTGATGGTGTTGCCACTGAGCTGAGTTTCCCTTGTAAATCTGTTCTTCAGGAATGAATTTGCTACGTAAGCAGGTTATAGGATATTGCTTTAATTGACCCCTCTTCTCTCCAATGGCAAAAAAAAGGATAGTTTTGAGTATGAGCACAAAAGGCATTTTGCTTAGAGTGGGGTTTTTTCTTTCTCTCTTTTTTCTTTTTTTTAATGCTGTGTTTGACTTCATATTTAAAGATCTTTGAGCCAACTGCCCAAGGCTTGCCAAGGAAGTCAGAATAAGTAAAGAATCTAAATTGGCTTTCACATGAGAACACCTGTGTTTGCAAGTGGCAGCAAAGGATGTTCAGTTTTATTGCCACCCATCCCAGAAACCAAGCAAGAGAGACTTGTATGTTCTTATTTTAAGCTTATAAAGTGCAGTGTGATGGCACTGAGGGCCAAATCCTGCTGCAGTTCCCAGCTCAGTGGGTCTGTGTTGTTGGTCTGAACACACACCTCGAGTACTTTTGTTCTCACCCCTCAGTTCTGCCTTCCCTGGCTGTGCCTGCAGCAGGATCCTCCCCAATCCATGGGGCAGCTCCGGCACCGTGAGAAGAGAAGGGACCAGAGCTTCCACTCACAGCAAAGCTGGGTCCAAATGACTCAGGTTCTTCCCTGACCTCAGGCCAAGGGCTTTTGCTTCTTTTACTGTAGCTCTGTAGCTCTTTCTGGTGCAGGATCTCCATAACCTGTAGCTGCACATCCTTGCTCTCCACAACTCCTTGACAGGAAGGGGGAGCTGGTGGGGGGGGTCAGGCTCTCCTCCCAGGGAACAAGGGACTGGAGGAGAGGAAATGGCCTCAAGCTGTGCCAGGGGAGGTTCAGGTTGGACATCAGCAGGAATTTCTCCCTGGAAATGGTGGTGAAGCTTTGGCAGGTGCTGCCCAGGGAGGTTTGGAGTCTCCATCCCTGGAGGTGTCCAAGGAAGGCCTGGCCATGGCACTCAGTGCTCTGGGCTGGGGACAGAGTGGGGATGGGGCACATGATGGGCTTGGAGGTCTTTCCCAACCTCAGTGACCCTGTGATTCCATCACTGTGGCTGCACAACCTGGAGGGCAGCATGTGGGTCAGAGCTGGGAACTCATCTGCTCTCTATGAGATCAAGAGGAGCTTCTGGCTTCTCTTATGTCTTAATAATAGAAGTAATAATAACAATAATTAATAACTCTAATGATAGTGATAACCTTCCAGCTGAACATGTGCAATTTGTGTTGCCTCAGCACTATTCCCAGGCAGAGCCTCATTGATATTCAGTGCATCGTCGTGTCTGTCACTGCTCTGTGCACTTTGGGTCTGGAATCCTTGGGGAGCCTCGCAGCTGTCAAATTGACTTCCATCATTTCTCTTGGAGCTGAGAGACAAATTATCCAGCCAGCCAGCAGCCTAGACTCTGCAATCGAACTTGCAATCTCTAAGTGATAAAATGCTGCCTCCCAGGTCAGACAAACAGTCCGGCTGTGAGGAGGAGGGGGCTGGCTGGGAGCGCTGATGCTGTTTGTTGTGTCCCTTCTTTTTTTTTTTTTTTTTAGAAGCTGCTATTCGGCTGCTTTTTTTTT
>VYXB01006186.1:200498-229491 GCA_013397135.1 Pachyramphus minor
TTTTATTCCCCTTTTTAAGGAGCATTCATGGTCTAATGATCTGGCAGGCGCCCGGGTGAGTCACGGGCATATGTCGGCTCGGAGTCCCGCAGGGACAGACGCGGCTCCCGGGCGCTGCCGGCTCGGCACGTGCGTGTCCCGGGGGGCTGCGGGAAGGCAAAACGCACCCGGCGGGGCCCTGGGACCGGGAATGCATTGCAAAGGCTTTCCCGGCTTTCCCCCCGCTGTACCCGCCAAGGGGCTCGGGGGGAGTTTGTCGCGGTTCTTGAGCAGAGCTCCAGTGCGGTCCCGGGTACCGCCTTTGCCACCCCGGGCACCCGGCCCAGCTCCCCCGAGCACCCGTTCGGTCCAGCAGGGTCTGCGGGGGGGTTAACGGGGCAAAATTTGGGAAAACCACCGGGGAATCCGCCACTCCGACAGCCACAGAGAGCTCCGGGGTGGAGGGATGGAGACGGCAGCTGCTGTCCTGGTTGGTGGGGAAATACTTTGCACTGAAATGTGACATAAATATTCTGAAAGTTAAATAACGACCTCCAGCACTTCTTCTTTCCCTCGGAACGTTCCAAAGTTGCCAATTAGCACTGGTATCAGGCTTTTTTATAGCGTTTGCTTTCAGGTTTTTCACTTTCCTCTTTCCACCACCTCAGCTCTTAATTACAGCTGTCAGACAGAGCACAAGCCAGACATGGCATTTAGCAACCTAATTCTACCACCCTTCTCCTTTTCCATTCCCTTTCCTGCAGCATTCACAAATGCCTCCACCAGTGGGTACCTCTGACATTTCCAAATTGCAGTTTGACGGTGTCAGGAAGGTTCATGAATTATTAAAGTGTCTCAGCATCATAGAGGCTGGAAAATTACACGTAGTTTGACAAAACAAGCGCACGCAGAAAAAGAAAACCCCACCCAGGCATTCCCAAATCAGGAGAGCACCTTTAAAACTTTCCTTTGAATTTGTTCAAAAGGCTGGGATAGTAGGAGAGCTGCGTGAGTCATTCTCTCTGTGTCTCTCTCTAGAACAGGAAAGCTCGCAGAGGGTGGAGGCATGTCAGCACAGTGTGGTACACTCCAAAATATCAGCTGAAATGACTAGGCTGGAGAAGTGGGAGGACTGATATTAGTCACAGCTATTGCACAGCTCAGAAGATGAAGGCAGAAGGAATTACCGGACGGGCATCTGCCACTCTGCCCAGCCTTTGAAAACACGTATCTGGGCCTCAGATCTTTTCAGTCTTCCCTTAGAATGCCCCTTCTTCCCTTTCAGGGTGGGTGAGACTCAGTGTCTTGACCAGGCAGAGCAGCTGAGATGTTAAAGGTGGTTGAGTATCCCTTGGACATGGGAATTTCCCAGTTAAAAGGGAATTAAGCTTTTGACACGCTGAATATTTACTTCAGTGTCTGCAGCTGAAGGATTTTGAAGCACTCCACAAACTTCAGCTCACCTCTGTGTGCTCATCTCGCTCTCCCAGTGCATCTGAAACTGTTACTTGAACTTACTTTGTATGCAGAAAGTGGGGTGACCTGACAAATTGTGCAAGAAATGGCTGGTGCCACAGCCACAAATGAGCTCAGCACTCATCCTTCCTGCTTTGTGCAAAGTTCTTGTCCGTGTCCTTGCCCCTCAAACACTCTCGAAGACAAATGAATCATGGAAATGCACCAGGACAGCGGGGTGGGCCCTGTTTTGCCCAGGTTTGGGTGTGGTGTGTCCTCAGCAGCCTCATGCAGGGACGGGGAGAGGTTTGTACTCGGGTGAACTCCTCAGGAAGTACCAAGCCCGGGTTGCTGTCAGACCCTCTGCTCAGCCTGTGGAGCTTTGCAGACACAGCCCTTTCATGCAGCTGAATTTTTAACAGGAGGTGTTTCATTAAATAGCCCAGACTTGTCTCTGTTCTGTAGGGTTTTATCTCCCTGCAGTACATCTGATCATCTCAGGTATCACATTTAACCAAGCCAGAACTAAAACCTGCAACAGACCCTCCCAGTTGTCTGTGACTGTCTGGAGAAGTGATTCCCTCAGCCCTGTGAACCATCAGGGGTTTATTCTTACCCAGATTTCAGCCTGTCTGCCACGTGCAAACACTCCATTAGCCCCACTCCTCAGGAAGCATTTCTGTGCCAGCTATCACACCTTTTCCTTTAAAAGGAAAAGAAAAAAAGAGTCACGATTGTTTTCTTTAACGTTCTGGTGCACTCTGAAAATAATGGTTGGAGTTGTACCATTCCTCTACCCTAATTGGGTGGCTGGAAAGCATCTTAGCAGCTGTCAAGAATTCTCAAGTGAGTAAAATACAGTGCTAAAGCTTGTGAAAGTTTTGATAAGTGAGCTGTACTTGCTGATGTTATTGAATCATTTCATTTGTTAGAACATCCAGAGTAGCTCACCCTTCCCTCCAGGCTGGCCACAGCTTTTTTTATGGCATTTATTGAAATCTCCTTCCCAAACCATTATTTTAGGTGACTGTTCATCAGTTATTCAGTTGTATAAACACGCCCTGGTTTAATTTCTGGTTCAATTTGTTCTCGTTCCGGAATCACTTCCAGGGGTTTGAGACCAGAAAGAGACCCTGATGACATTTGTCCTGGTGTGGTTTCTCCCAGGTTACATGTGCTTTGTGAGTCTCTCACCTACACAAATAATGGGTTAAAAGTGAGTGTGGTTGTATTTTTAGCAGGTTTCTGACCCAAACGTGTGCAAGCAGTTCCAGGGAGGGCTGTGCCGACTACACTGAGATTTCCCTGCAGTCAGGGACCTGGTACTTCTCTGGAAACCATTCCCAGCATCTTATTTCATTATCAGACGTAAAATAGGTCACTCTGGGGCTTTGAATTCTGCAGTGAATCTGTTCAGGTGACCTCACAGCAGCAGCCCACGCTCTGCCGGGGTGGGTTGGAGCAGCAACAATTTCTTCCCAGCGTGAAGCTGCCACTGCCCTCCCCGGTGCTGCTTTGAAGCAGGTCAGGTCTGGGAACTGCCAGGACTCCCTGCACCCCTCCTTTATTTCCCATTCCTGCCTCCAGCATGCAGGGTAGAGATCACACCTCGTGCTTGCTGCCTGAGCACAGAGCTCGGGTGCTCAGCCCTGGTTCCTGCTAGAACAGGTGTTCTCAAGTGTCACCAGTGAGTATTGGAAGCAAAACTTAGGGGAAAATGTACAACTTTGTCACTGATGTGGATGGGATTGTCCCAGGGTACTTGGCAGCTGGTCCTCTCCTTTATTGATGATACTGCACAATTAGCTGTTACACAAAGGTTTGTCATTAAATGCATTTCTAAGGAGAGGAGATTTAATTTTCTCCATTTTATTGACTGAGGAAGTTAAGGCCTAGAGAAAGGAAGTGATTATTCAGAGGCCCTAGAGAGGAAATTGAGCCCGGAGTTCTGTATAATAGACCATGCAGACAATATAACATGCCCTGAAATACCCACTGCAGCTCAGATATGCCTGTCCTGCTCTGCATTCCAGAGAGATAAAATATCTGTTGCTGCTCTCTCTAACCAGCTATGCCTCTTTCCTTCTCTTTTTCCCACTGGTATCTTGGAGCCAGGCTGTGCAAACACAGCTGAGTCAGGAAGGTTTGTTCAGTCACTTGAATTTCAGAGTTGCACTAAACAAAACTTGCAAAACTCCAAAGCTTGTCCCACTGAATTTGGGTTGGTCTTTGCCATGAACAGCTCTGGAACCAGGAGCTACAGCCTGATTTTATTTACTGATAGAGTTAAACCTGAGCAGGGAATCCCCATATTCATTCATTCTGTCAATCCATGGACACCAAAGCATCAGCCACAAAGAATTGGTTAAAAGAACAACTTCTTCTGTCTGGGAATCAGGATTGCCATGGCCAGTTGAAGTCAGAAAATGGGACAGGGAGAGGAGGAGGGCTCGAGGGTCTTGCAGCTTTTTCACATCCTCTCCCAGTAGAGACAATTTCTTCCACTTAGTAGCAAGGACTTTATGCAGGAAAACTTGGAAGAAGTCAGGTTGCACAAATGTTTGGTGGGGGTTTTTTCCCCAGGGGCTGCCATAAGTTGCATTATTGCATGTTATTTTATTCCTCTTTTGTCTCTCTCTCTGGAACTGCAGAAGTGACAGTGCTTTAAATGGAAGGATTTGCAGCGAGCCATCAGTCACTGAGCATGCAGGATGGATCTCCTGGTTTAGTCTTGCCTGGGCTCCCATAAATCAGCATAGCTGAAATATTTGTGGTTGTCTGTAGGAGATTTATGCAGGTGGGAGCTCAGAGTCAGTCTGTCATTTGTGTGGGGGAAGTGAGAGCTGGAAGGGGCTGGGAGTGCTGGCTTGCAGGAAGGAAGGATTTCTAATGATGCCGTGGATATTTAGGGTGTCCATAGAGACAATTAGCAGAAACTCCTGAGTGTACACGTGTACACAGCCCTGACTGGGAAACTGCCTCTTGTTTCCCTGCAGCATTTGCTGCTTAGTCAGGGAGAGATGCAGTGTGGAAGATTCCTTCCCTTGGATCTGCTTCCTGCTTGGTTTTCTTTTTGGCTTTTTAGTTCCCTTGGGTCGGGGGTGTTCTGTGCTGGGCTGTGCCTGCCCTGAAATGCTGGGGTTCAAAAGCTCTCCTGGACTGTCTCTGGCCCCACAGCCCCTGACTGAAGCTCAGGTACCTTTGCTGGTGATGATGAAGTTCTCCTGAGCAGGGCTGGAGAGGAAGGAGGGGGGTGAGGAATGTCTGTGAACTGTGACAGCAAAGCCCAGACCCCGTTTCCAGCTGCTGTAACGTTGTGTGACACCACTGACCCCGGTGTCTCACTGGGGGATGGCACCTCTGGATGTGGCCACTGCCCTGAGGGGGGACACCCTGGTTTCCACCAGCACTTCCCCCAGAACTGCCCAAACCAACACCCTGACCAGTGGTGCCAGCACCTGACTGGCCAAAATGGAAATATCCAGGTCTAACAGAGGAGAGAGGCTTTGCCAATACATTTTGGGGGGAATCAAGAAAGAAAATATTAACAGCTTTGAAGTAGCATTGCTGTTCTGTGCTTGTCGTGTATCCCATTAAACTTCAATAAAAATAATTTCCAGGGATATGTGATATGGAGGGACAGAGATGTGAGTCTTAAATCAGATTTCTTTTTCCCCCTGTTTTTCATCTTTGCCAAGTCCCTACAAATCTTTGCAGTTGTAGAGACAGCCTAAAAGCTGCTAGCAGTTCCAACTACAGAGCATAACACTGAATAAGGAGAGTTGAAAAATTTCTGTCAAAACTGTGTTTAATGGAAAAATAGAGTTTTGATAAAATAGCATTTTCACCAAAAATAGCTGCTTTCCATGGAGAATGTTAGTTTTGCAGTGCAATATTTTGACAGAAATCTTAAAATCTTGGGCTGAAATGCGTACAGCTGTTCAAGTCCGTCTAGTGCCACTCATATTTCTTCACCTCCTCAAATCTGAGGTATTCTGCCAACTCCTTGGTTTCTAACACTATGGTACTTGGGAGGTTTTGTCAAGCCCACCTCTACACTCATGTCACAGGGCTGCGGGGCTTGTGTTTAGAAAGCTGAGTTTCTGTGGCTTTTGAAGCTGGAGGAGGAAAAAGCTCTTGGAAATGTGATCCAGGAACACCGGGAATTAGAAATCAAAGGAAGCAGATGAAAGTTCTGTTTTCTTCTTTCAAATAACTCTCAGGATTTTTCAGCTGATTGAAAGTATTTCTGTATAAAAAGTGTTGTCCAACCCAGTTAATTATTCTGAATACATCCCTCTGATAGTGCTCTTTTGCCTGAGTTGGAACTGTGTGTTTTGTCAACCGAATTATTTCAGGAATGTTGAAAAACACACAGGGAAAACACAAACCCCAACCCAGCAGGATTTTGTGCTGTGAAGTGAGTGACAAGGATGTTTCCTTTGCTGGACTGTGGTGAAACTCACTGGAAGTGTGAGGGGTATTTTGTGATCCTGATGTGTCTGGGCTGAGCCGGGGAGCCCAGAAATGGTTGGAGCCCAGAGCTGGAGCAGCTCTGGGTTAAGGGCAGGGTGGAACAGGCAGATTTGGCCATGAGAATTCACTGTCCTGTGCCCACTGGGGAGGAGAACAAATGAAATGCACAGTGATTCCTCCCAAGTGCAGACTCCCATCTCCAGGGCTCAAGTCTTGTCCTCAAGAGTTACTTTTGGATGTAGGATTTGTTGGGGTTTGTTCTGTTTGTCAGATTATTTGAACTTCAGCTTCTGTTGCAGTTCCCTTTACTGCCTCCTGCACTCAGATTGTTCTGGGTCTTTCCCAACCCTTCTCTCCATTTTCTGTGCCTTTTCCAGTTCTGTTTGCCTTTCTGAACATCCTGGAGTGTTCTTGTTTTCATGGAATTTTTGTTGCAGCCCAGAGGTGCAGCTGGAGTTGGTGTCTCGCGGTGTTAGAACGACACCGTTGTTGTGCTGATCAAAAGGGACTGGTGGGGTGAGGGAGGTGAGAAGGGAAACCTCAGGTCTGTGGGCAGGAACCTGTGTTTTGTGTGTGCTTTCACGGGCAGAGACACATCTAATTTCTCATCCCAGCTGCTGTGGGTTCCTGCTGGGAGATCCCTTTCTAATTCCCCAGGGAGGATCCTCCCCAGTGGTGTTGGAGTGGGATCTGCAGGTACTGCTGTCCCTGTGCCAGGGCAACGCTGGAGTGAGGGGGTGGAATAAAGAAATGAAGGTCTCATGAGCTCAGGGCTCTCTGGCAAGTGCTCCATGGTGCAGCTTCCAAACTGGACCTGGATTCCCTGCTGGGAAGTGCTGGTAACTCTAATACCCAGGTCTGCCATAATAAAGCCCTTCTTTTGTGTGCCTGGGTTCTCTGTTCAGAGGGCACTGTCCAAGTACCAAAACTTCCTTCTAGTGAGCATCTGGAAATCTTAGGCTGTGTCCACCCTAGTAAAGTCAAGGATGCCTGGGAATGTTCCCAGGAATGTTCCTCAAATGTGGAACACGATACTGTACGACTGAAGTGCTGGAATGCTGCTTGGCAGAATTTTGGCCATCACAGGCTGATATTTTTCTCAAGTGTTCCCAGGTAGGGACTGGAGTTGGAGACCATTCCCAAGAAGTGGTTTTATATCCAGTTACCCAGATTCAGAGACCTGAGAGGTGACACAGTGGGGTTTGTGTCAGCTGCCCTGAATGTTTGGGAACGTTCTGGTGCACATTGAATGCACTGGAGTGAATATCTGCAGTTAAACTCTGGCTGAAGCCCTCCCCCCTTCTGCCTTTCTTGTCACCTTTACTTCCCACAGAAGGTGGGGGCACAGCTGAATGTGTCTCAGGAGGTTGTTTACACGGTGTTTATTTAAATTATGCTCCTGTGAGTGTCATTGTAGCTGCCTCTGTGTCAGTGATTTCCTTTGATCAGTCAGAAATTCTGATTTAAAAAGGGGTTCACGGGCGTGAACTTTTATGCAGCAGCATGTGTGAATGTGTAAGGAACTTCTGAACAATATTAATTATTTTGTGATGTGCTGGCTATAAGGAAAGATCAAAGATGTGCTGCTTTAGAGCTGTGTTCATGTGTTGGGGGAAGTTCCTGTCCCCAAAACATGACAGTTTTGAAAGCTATATGCAAAGAAGTGTCTTAGGTTCACCTCTTTGTTTATTTGAGAGTCCAGGAAAAGCAGGACAGTGGCCAATGTAAAATCCAGGTAAATTGGAAAAATGAAACAGGTATGGGCTCAATATGCAGAATGGAGACATCCTTTTTTTCCTATGGGTTCACCAGAAACCAACAGTTACTGTGGGTTTTTATTCCATTTCATTTTTTCTATTACCTTGATATAAGCAGTCAGATTTCTAGACAATATACATTTACATCTCACATGTAATTCTAACAAGATGATGATGCAGCTTTTGCATGCNACTGTGGGTTTTTATTTAATTTCATTTTTTCTAACTATTACCTTGATATAAGCAGTCAGATTTCTAGACAATATATATTTACATCTCGCATGTAATTCTAACAAGATGATGATGCAGCTTTTGCATGCACGTTCTGCCCAGTTTGAGGGTTGTTTATCAGGGTTTCCAAGCCTTGCTGGTGCCCCTCACCCTGGTCAGAGCTGTTCTGTGGCTGTGAAGGCATGAGAAACCAGAGAGGGGCTTTCAAATGAATTTTCAGGTTCATTCACAGCTTGGCTGAAGAGCAGCTGCGGGAAACAAACCCCCTGAGAACTGAACCGGGGACTGAGCCGAGCTGGGAGCGGCAGCGCTGCCCAAAGGGAGGGAATTTGAGCCCTTCGGTGCTGGGGAAATGAAACTGCCCGGGGCTGTGTTTCCCTGGGAGGGAAGGCAGCCCTCCCTGCCCGAATGGGACCTTGCTGCACAGCACTTCTCCAGCTGCAGCAAGAAGAAAGGGTTGGTTTATATTTCCTTTAGCCCTGGCATGTCTAGAGAAGGGAAATGGGTTTGGTTGAAATTTCATTGCTAATCAGCAGTGGCTTAATGCAGAGAGACACTTTTGGAGGCAGCAGGTCCCCACAGCAGTCCCTGAGTCAGCAGGAGAGGAACATGAGTGTTCACTGCATGAGGGGTGAACAAAGCTGCCTGAATAGTTGTCCCACCCCAAACTGAAGGGCTCAGTTTTGGTCCTGGGATCCTTCTGGGAACTGGTGTTCCATCACAGTGTGAAATACAGGTCATGCTTCCCTTCTGGTTCTTCACTTTACAACCTGAACTTGCAGATTCACTTGTTCCAACAACTCATGAAGAATGAATGGGAGCAGACAGTTTTATAAAAGGGCATGATATAAATTTGATTGCACCATGAAATCAGTGCCATTAGGACCCAGGTTTTGGAGGGCTCATCAGTGCTTTACATCCAGTGGCTCAAGTTGGAATGAGACACCTGTCTGTCTTCTGAAGGTCTGTGATGACTTTATCTTTTAATTGCCACTCTAATGACAAGGTGGGGTTTTTCAGGCCTGCCTGTGTCAGTGATAACCTCACCTCCTGTGTCCCTCCCTGGCTTTATCTCCGAGTTCCCTGACTGAGTTTCCATTTGTTCTCAGCCAGATAAGCAGCACCCTTGGAATATCCCCTGGCTGCAGCGTGGCTGACGCAGGCAGCCCATGGGGGGAAGTCTTGATCAGATTAGAGCTTATCAGGCTGCACAAACACAGCCTGGACACTTCTTGTATATCCAGGGTTACTGCTGACCAGCCTGCCCAGGGGTCACCCCAGTCTCCACTCAGGGAAGTGGTTCAGCACGTGGTTAATCCCTGGACTGGGGGATCCCTGGGCCAGTCTGCAGCAGGGCAGCCAAGGCACCAGGCCTTGCCCATGGCAGGGGTCACACCCAGCCCCAGCTCAGCCCCAGCTGGTAAATGATTAAAAGCTGCTCTAGTAAATGATTGTTCACCCGGCCGTGTCTTGTGCCTCAACCTGTAAAATAACACCTGAGAACAGCTCATTGCCTCCATATAAACTGCTTTTGCATGGAAACGTGGTGAGGGGCTGAGGGCAGGGACAGAGGGAGGGCAGGGACAGAGGGACAGGCAGGGACAGGCAGGGACAGAGGGACGGGCAGAACGTTGGGTCTCGCACTGAGATCCGCCGGATCCTCGTGCCGTGGGAGGGGTGGGAGGTCCTGCACAGGTCCATGAGCAGAGGCAGGAGAAGTCCCCTCTGTGCCTGGATTTGAGTGTGCAGGAGCTGGAACTGCCAGAGCCCTTCGGTCCCCAGTGCATCTGGGATTTATCCTGAGAACAGGGATAAGATGGAATTGTGGCAGCTGGAACAAGAGGGGCAGTGCTGCCTGTTGTAGTGCTGGGAGGGCTCTGGGAGATGTGCTGTGTTCCCAGAACCTGCCTGTGTGGGGTGGAGCAGTCAGTCCCTCCTAATGCCCTTCTCTTCCTTTGACACCTCTGGTGTGTCACAAACCACTTGGGGCTGGGGCTGAACCTCACACTCACCTCCATCCTCCAGGTTCTACCCAAGTGTGAATAATCAACAATACACCAAAAGATGAGTGACAAAAATCACCGATATCTTTCAGTATAATTGTGATGAACAAGTTTTCCTTTATTTGCTCATCTTTCATTTCATGTTGTTGCTGTCTCAACAGAACTGGAAATGGGCATTCTGCCCAAAGTTGTGTTAGAGGATTGCAAAATCCAAAACAGGGCTCAGGGCTTTTGCTTGAGCTCCCCAAACTGTTATGAGGCTCAAATGAAAGGTGTGCAGGGAGGAAAGAGAAGCCTCCCTGGATGAGCCTGGCGTGTCCTGGGCTGCAACATGAGCTCAGTGGGGATTTCCAGCAGGAGCACAACTCCTGCTTCTTGGAGGTGGAACTTGGCCTCTCTCATTATCTGGTCTCTGGGTGGGTTCATTCTCTCCCCATGGAGATGGTGATTTATCTTATTTGATGGAGAAATTGCTATGACAAAATGCTAAAAGATCTTGCTCAGGGGTACTTTTAATCTACTGTAGGTGAAAGATCAGAACACATTTTTGGAAGATTTATGTGTCATACCCTTGTGCTGTGCTGGGTGGGATAAATGGGAGTTGACAAAATAGAGGACACAAGATTTAAGCCATTGCCCTCTGACATCCCAAGGCATCCCCACTGTGTGTGACCACATCTGTGTTCAGCAGGGGAAGGCTTTGCTCTGGGGGAGTCTCCAATGCTCAGCAGAGGTGCAGAAATGCAGCCCTCATTCAGTCCTGAAGCTTTATTGTTGGTGATCAGGAGTTAAATCTGCTCTCAGGCCTCTGTGGGTTTTAATGCAGACTATTTTCCCTCAGTCTCTCCCTGCTCGTGGTGTTTGTGCTCAGTAACACATCCCTGTTCTGTGGGGAGGGAGAAGCTGCTTAATGATAGTTCAGCTTGTGCAGACTCAGCGTTTTTTGCTGATCCTTTAATAGTCCAAACTGCTTCCAGCTCTGGGATCCCTGTCAGCTGTGTCCATTTCTGAAAGGAGCCCTGACAAAGGCAAAAGCCCTCAGAGGGTCCATCTCACCCTGTTTTCACCTCAGGTGAGGACCAGAGCCTGGGTCTGTGCCAGAGAGGGGCAGGGGAGGGTGGGTGCCCTGCCTGGGTGACATCTCATCCCAAGCACTGTGACAGCCCTTCCAGAGCCAGGGAGAGGGATGGAGAGGGTGAGGGACTGGAGAGTGACTGAAAATTGGTGGCTGAAGGGAATTTCTGGGCTGGCTGCAGGCTGAGACACTGCTCTGGGCAGTGCCCAGGCTGGAACCTGCACATCCCAGGATTTCACTGTTCTAGTGCTGCCCTGGGCTTTCCAGGCCTGCCCTGCTGCCCCTGCAGGTTCAGGGTGCTGAGACTGCTCCTGAGGTTCATGTGCAGTTTGTGCTCCCAAAATGACACATCCTTGGGAGGCCACATCACCAATTAATGTGTGGATTTGTTCTGCATGTGCAAGTCTTTTCTTGGGCAAGGAAGTGTCACAGCTACTTGGCTGAAGCAAAAAAGGAAACAGTTTAATCTTAAATTGTAATTGTCACCCTCTGGCTAACGATAAGCAATATTATGGCCTGTGTATCAGCTGTAATTAAGCAGTGAGACACAACAAGGTGTATGTTACAGGCAGATAACACAGTGCTTAAGAGCCAGTGACCTGCACAGCACGTTATCTCCCAGCTGCAGGAGCCCACGGTGTCTCTGTGTGCTCCCAAATCCACTGTCCCCTCTCCCCTGCCCACAGGCTGCTTTTGGGGTGCAAAAATGGGAAAAAGGGTTTGTGTCAGGTGATTTTTAAAAAAGCTTCTTTTCTATGGTTGTCCATTTCTGCACATACAATAATCCAGTGGGGAACATCCTGGGGTGTCATTCCCTGGAGCTCTGGGAGTTGGGCATCACCTCAGGGAGGGGTGGGGTGAGCAGGGAGGGTCCCACTGCTGACCCAGCACCACACCAGCAGCAGCTCCTGGCCCCAGGATTTCATGGTGCTGTCAGAGGTTGCAGAGGAGCTTTGGGCTGGAATGTGGTGTTGGATGGAACTGGTTTCACAGTGGGATTTGGGTTTTGGTTGGAGCTGAATGTTGGGAGTGTGAAGTTTGCACTGTTCATACCAAACCTTTCCCCTGGAGGTGCCAATGCCCATGGGAATGTCCTGAACAGGCCGAGCAAACTGTGGTGCTGAGGAATGAAATCCAGGGTGGCACCAGCACCAACCTGAAGGGGATGAGAGCACCTGAGTCCTGGCTCCTGGAGAACCATCCATGGTTTGTGTATAGTGTAGGAATCCTAGAGGAAAACTGCTGTTGGAGGAGGAAACCCCAGTGACTGAGACCTTCCAGTGGCAGAAAACATGGAACAGGGTCAGCTTTAATTTCCAGTTTAAGCATTGTGGATGAGGATCTGCTGCCCCTTGGTACTGGGCTGCTGCAGATAACTGCACAAAATCCATGTACAGGTGCTGTATTTGCTTCCTGTGTGACAGGCTGTCTCACACTTATTTATTCCTGCCTTTTCTCCCCCCAGCCATACAAATTAGAGTGTCACTGGGATCTTGGGAAACCAACTGCTGGCAGTTTACCTGGGCAGAGGGAGGAAAAGCAGCAGTAAGGCAAGGAGAGCAGCTTTCCATCTGATGTCTTTCAGCCAGTAATTGCCAGGGTGTGTATGGGTTGATTTCCCAGGTTTTGGGTACTGTTACCCACTGAAAGGACTGGATCCTTACTTGGCTAAATGCAAGGTCTGAGCAGGGTGGGAGGTCAATCCTCTTTATCCTGAGTTGTGCTGTTTGCTGTCAGAAGCACAGTTTGGTTCTGGGGGTTGGGATGGCGCTGAGCCCATCTGGACCCTGATTTCAGTGGCTGTCCTAGATATTATTGTATTAAAAATATACATAAATTGAGTTGGGCTTAATAGGAGAGCAGAGAGCCAAGGCAGGGGCCAGAGCCAGCTGTCTCTTGCTGTGGGTCCTTCCCTGGATCCGAGTGCTCTGACTCCAGCTGTGCACTGGAATCGCCTCTCCCGGGCTGGGATAATCCATTCACAGCAATTCCAAGGGATCCATCAGCAGCAGGGCCTGGACAGCAGCTGCTTATCCGGGAAAAGCACCAGGAGGGAGCGAGGGAGGGCTCAGTGCCTCGGATCAGTGCCTCCCACCAGCGGGGTCTGCCCGGGGCACGGAGCAGCTGGGACACCCGTGCTGGGCACGGGGCTGGGAGTGCTGTGCCCAGTGCTGGGCAGGGCAGCGGGAGCTGCTGCTCCCTGGAAACATCCAGGGAATCCACCGCCAGCAGCGGGACTTGGGTGGGCACCAGGAGGTCAGAAATTCCCGTTTATCCAACAGCACCAGGCCCAGGTGGGAATCCTGTGTCTGCTCACGGTCTCAGCGCCCCATCCCACGTCCTTCCTTCGGGGTAGCCAGAATCCCATCCCAGTTTTTCCGTGCAGATCCCAGTTTTTCTGTGCAGAGGTTGCAGGGGCAGCAGCGGGGCTGACACCAGCACGGAGGCAGTGACTGCACACTGCAGAGCCAGGACGAGGAAAGTTCTACTGCTTAAACTGCTGTGTGTGTTGAATCCCTTGGCACTGCAGGGTAATCCTGCCCTGGGAGCTGCTGCCAGGCAGGGGCTGGGATTTGGGGCAGAGGGTTTGGGTTTAATGTGCAAGGTAATGGAACAGGAAGGGTTTGGTGCCTTACCCTTGTCAGTCCTTCTGCTTCTGCCCTTCCCTCGTGGGTTGGAGAGGTAACTAAAGGAAGTGGTCACTTGCTTTGCAAAGCAGTGTTGAAATCCAGGAGCTGGGTTTAGGAATTCTGAGCAGCTTCACTGCCTGGGAAATGACACTTTGCCTCTGCTGATACTGCAAAGGCCACCAGTGCCTCTGGGGAGAGGTTTGGTGGGTGATTCCTGCTTGGACCACGAGCAAACAGGAACATGGATCCATGGAGGCCCCAGCAGGGACGGTGTCACTTGGGACACTGCAAATCTGACCTCCTTTGAAGCTGGAAAAGTTCATTTTCCTTTGCCCCCTGCAGGATTCCTCCTCTTGTTCTGTGCAGTTTTCCTCTAGCAGGTCACAGGTATGTTTTCAGCCTCTGCTGTTATCAACCCAAATCTGGGTTGGTATTTATCTGGTAGCAGGAGTTCTGTGCAAGTCTCTGAGAAGGATCAGCAGGGGAGGTGGCTCGTTTCTTCAGGACCAAGTCCTGCCCTACACCAGTTCCCCCAAATGCTGAGCGATTCCATGGAACGTTGGGCAGAGGAATTCCTGTGGAAATCGTATTCCTTGAGTACAGAATCTGTGCAACCAGGTTCCTCTGGGTGTATTGCTAAAGAATATCAGAAACCCTGGAAAGATCTGTCAGCTGTACAGGAAGTAACTGCCAATGAACTGTTCATTTTAGAACCCAAACTCCCAGGAGCAGCTGCCCAAGGCCAGGGCCGGGGGTGGGATCTGGGGCCCAGGAGCCCTTCCCAAGGGAAGGCTGTGGGCCTGTGCTTGGGACATCCTCCCACCCCCGACAGCAGGGCTGGTCGAGTCACAAAGCAGCAGCAGAGGTTTATTTTTCAAGCCCTTTGCTCATTCTCTGACTTTTCCACTGCTTTACAAGGGCCCTTCAGAACCGTCCCAGGGCTGTGGAAACTCTGCAGCCACTTCTCAGAAACCCAGGAGAGAATTACTCTCACATATGTTTCCATCTGCTGCTTTTTGCATTTTCCCCTCTTGCATTTCTTTTTCTTTGGCCTGGGACAAACTTCTCTGTGCTCACAGTTCTCACTGTCCCAGAGAAGTTTCTCCTCAGTGCTCCAGTGTCCCTGGGCAGTGGAATGCAGCATTCCCAGCTCGGTTCCAGCTCCTTCCTGCTGAGGGTCTGGGGAAGGCAGCGCAGGCCCGAGGTGCTGCCTGAGCAGGGTGGGCACATTTCGGGGGATGGAGCCCCAAGAACAGCCCAGAGCTCTTTGCTTCTTTTCTGGACAAACAATTTTATTTTCGGTAATGCGTCTATACACTGTACATTCAGTCACTGTGGTATATAAGCATAGCTATTTTCATACATAATCTCATAAAGTCCTTTATTTTACAATATTATCTGCATTGGGGGGAGGGGATGTGGAAAAGGGGGTGGAAAAGGACTATCAAGGTACACAGCGAAATAGATAAATATGCCAAGCTTTTTTCTTATTTTTTTTTTAAATCAGGCATTTATAAACAAGAAAGCATACATTACTTACATAAAAATAGTTCTAGAATAGTAGAGTAAGTCATAATATTGTCATTAGCAGCAGCATAGGAGAGACCAGGATAACAAAAATGTGCTGAAATGCTATTGGCTATTATAAATGTAAAGATTTATTTTTCTTCAATTGAAAAAATGTCATTTCTGTGAGTTGATTTAAAAAAAAACAAAACCAAAAAACAAAAAACCAAAACCAAAACAAAACAACAACCAAACCAACAAAAAAAAAAAAAAAAACAAACCAAAACCAAAAAACAAAAAACTTGTCTCTAAAACACATGGACTGCTGAGGGCAGAATGGAACAAAATCAACCTTTTGGGAATAAAATACTTTACAGTGAAAATAAGGACAAGTAAAATGCAAATGATGGAGAAAGGTTATAACCCACATTGAAAACTTGCAAAAAGATTTTGTTTTGTTTTTTTTTCCTAACAGACAGCAAAGGTTCTTCTCAGTTAAAAACACAACTCATAAAACAAGACAACTACCAGGTAAGAAAGAGTTTTGAAAAAGTAAACACCATATACACTTATAATACAACAGTGTAAAATGAAAAAAAGTATTTACATGTTGAATTTACTTTTAATGGTTTTTTTACATTGGCTAGTTCTGTTTGAAAAGCAGAATATTATGTATAGAGTTAGCTGCTCCATAGATATGAATGTTATTGCTGTTGGTTTTTATTCCCTTCGTTAAGTCTTCGTTCAGTCATAGAAACAAGGAGTAATTAAACTGAATATACAATAGTAATATATTTGTAAGTACAGGGAGAGTCAACAGCCTGTATGAAACACCTCTTCTCCCTTTGAACTTCTTAAAGGAAACTAAAGCACAGATGAAGTGAGAGATGTGGCAGCTCCTGCACTCGGGGCTGCAGAGCCCTGGGAATGCAGCAGGGACAGAATTCCATGGGAATGGGATTTACTGAGGTGCTGCAGCCCCAGAAATTACACACAGAGCTCCCTCTCCTCCAGCCCCTCCACAAATGGGGGGTTCTCTGCAGAGCCCCCCTTCCCCAGCAGCAGTGTCTCTGGGGCTGTCACAGGGATATTTCTAATTATTCTCAATTAGAAATGTGCTCTGTGCTCTGCAGAAATAACAATTTAACTGTTACATGTGCTTAGGGAATTCCCAGTAGCTGAAGCCATTCCCTGTGAGCCCCTCCTGGGGTTTGGCTGCTGCTGGACAATGTTCCTTCCCACCTTTCTTGCACCCTAATAATCTTCCTGGTTTTCAAACCCTGATTTATGGAAATGGCTTTTCACTCCCAAGGACCAAATTTGTGGAGCCTGAAGTCAGGCAGGGGGAGCTCCCCTGTCAGGTACTGCCCTCCTGGAGTGACCAACCCAGCTGTAATTTTGGTTTGGAGCCTTTTCCTGCCCCTCTGAGTCCTGGGGGGACTGTTGGTAACAACATTCACTGTTCTGCTTTCTCCTCTGAAAATCCTGCACCTCTCCTCCCCTCAGGAGAGTGGAGCCTCCTGCCCAGGGAGCCACTGGGAAGGACACTACAGGTAAGAGAGTGGCTTTTCCTGGGAAAAAACACCTGGAGATGGACAGGCTGCCTTTTAGTCTTGAGTTATGTGAGGGGAGAGACACTACCACAGATTCCCAAAGCCAGGGCTCAGCCCCAGGAGTGGGGACAGGGCTGTTCTCTGTGTAATTTCCCAGCAGGGCAGCAAAGCAGGGCACGAGAGACTCGAAATGCACAAAAATGGTCAACTACAGACACAGTTGTTTAGTTTCCCTTGAAGAAATAAGTGGATAATACAGCTCTGGAAATCATAAGGCTGAGAACATTTTTCTGCATACTGCATAACAAAAGAACCCCTTTACATAAGACAGTAATAATGCCCATTAATGACTATATGGCAGAGTTTAATCCATGCATATGATTTAATAATCGCAGAAAAAAACATACAAAGAAAATAAAACCCCACATAAAAAAAAAAACCAAAAAACAAAAAAACCAAAAAACTGCTCAAGCATAATCAAAATTCCTTTTGCATTGCACTTTAGAAGGAGATCTGCACCTAGAGCCAGTCTCCAGCATCCCAAACACACAAGGGCCAACCCCTGTATCCACAGACAGGTTCAGGTCATTGACTTGGTGTGACTGTTTCTTGCTCCCAACAGTTTTACATTGTCCCAGTAATTCCACTCCTTTCATATTTCTTCTTTTTTTTTGTACCTAAAACATATATATGAACTCCTTTGTTAATGCTCACAGTTATTATAATGGTTATTATAATGGTTTCAAGCAAACAGCTCTTGTTTAAAAAAAAAAAATTAAAAAATCTCTCTAATGTACTGTAAGTAAATACCATAATTTTAGGACTGGAAGCCGCTTTCTGTCTACTGGGAAATAATTTTGAAGCTTACATAGTTTGCATTAATGTCCAAAAGCAAATAAAGATTACTGGAAATATGTTTCTTTGTTTAGAGTAACTTCTGGGTATGATGATGCAGAGGGGGGGTTCTCTTTTTTCTTTTTTTTTTATTTTTTATTTTTAATTATTCTTTAAGGTAAAAAAGTGTCAGCACTGCTAGAGGAGATGCTGAGAGGAAAAATGAGCTGGAAGGCACATCTGCAGCCCCAGATCACATTTTCACGTTTGAGTGTGTCAGAGGTGAGTGTTTAGGGGTGAAAATAACTTTTCTCTTGATCAGTAAAGCACCAGCTTTATTTGTTAAGCACTTTTGGGAGCACCTCAGCTGCTCCCCAGCTTGGGTCAGACACACAGCCACAGAACCAGTGCCCTGGTGTGGTGAATTCCTGCTCGGGACGTTCTGGACCTGCTGGATCCTCCTTTGTGAGACAGAGACGGCGATGGGAGGTGGCAGTGCTGGGGCTGCACAGCTCTCAGGGCAGAATCTAGAATGCTTCACTTCAGAAACAGGGAATTAAAATGCAGGGTAAGATTCTGACAAAGTGCAGGTTTCAAAAACAAAAAAAATCCATATAAAAAAAAGTCAGCACCACCCCCAAGGCAGTGATGGCTGCGTCGTGTCCTGGGGCTGCGGCTTGGACCCCAAAATTAAAGTAATCTCTCTTTTTAAAAACAAAAAGGTTTTTTTAAAAATAGATGTGGCTTATTCACAGCAGCAAAAATGTTGGTGTTGTGTTCTGTGGATCTGACTCTGCTCTTCCCTGGGCACAGGAACCCTGAGGGCAGCTCGGGCTGGGAGCAGGGAAACACTGAACTCACGGCAAGATGCTGCAATGAGATGAGTTTTCCAGAAAACTGAAGATTTCAGAATGACTTCAACACACAGATGTCTCTGCTTTGTTCCTCTACCAACTGATCATCCATTTCCTTCCTCCCTTCCTTTCTTCCCTTTCCCAAGGCTCAAGTGCTCCTGGATGAAGTCTCTGAACACACCAACGGTGCTGGCATGGGCTGCGCACACGGGGCCCGTGGGGCCCTCAGTCCAACACCCTCTCCTTCCCCACCCCCTGCACGCTCCTGCATCTTCCATTCTTCTTGTGTTTAGGGCAGGAAATCAAGATAATTCTTTCTAAGGAAAAAAAAAAATCAACTTGGAAAAGCACTCTGAACTTCCCCCACCCCCACGGGACGGGATGGAACCGCGCTGGCTTCCGAGATGGCTGGAAAACTGCTCCTGACATGGCATCATCACCAGAGAGGGGCTTCTGCACAAAGAATCCCAAAGCCTATAAAGTCATTAAAAATTGTGCATCGAAGGTTTGTTGGTTTTGTTTTTGTTTTTTTTTTGTCGTTTTGCTTTCAAAGGTTCATTATAAAAATCGTGTTAATTTTTTTTAATACCAAGTCTGTGTAATGAATTATTTTAAATAGCTTATAAGAAAAGTTGGTTTGTTTTGTCAATTCCAAAGTGTCCCAAGAGGCAGGAGAACACAACCCCGCTGCCCTGCTCGCCTTGGACTCTGGGTTCAGCTGGACGACGCTGCTTGCTTGGAGTTTGCCAGTACAAAATTTTGTTGTGGACTTAAAAGTATTTTGTTTACAAACACTTTGTGTTTTCTAGGCACAGGAAGATGTTGTGCTATATGGATCGGGAAAAGAAGAAAAGGAAAAAAAAAAACAAAAAAGAGGCAGAATTCAGTGCTTCTGTTCTAGAGGGTGACGTTTGCCTTCCAACTGCTGCGAGTCCGAGCTCCTGCCGCGGGTGCCGGGACAGCGCCCACAACTCACACCTGCCCTCGCCCTCCCCGCGCCGCTCCCGGCCCTGCGCTGCTCCCGGGCTCAGTTCTCCAGGGGGCTCGAGGTGCTCTCACTGCTGGGCTGGCTGCTCGACTTCGGCCACAGTTGTTCCTGAAGTTCCTTGACCACTTTCTCCAGGTGTTCCCGGGCCTCCCGCTCGTGCAGGAGGTCGGCGCGGAGCTGCTCCCGGTCGGCCTCGGCGTGTTGCAGCTTCACCTGCAGGTCCTCGATCTGGGGGCAGAGCAAACACGGGAGCTTCAGGGCCTGCACTTCACCACAGAGCTCTGCACAGCCCGAGAGGAGGGATAAAACCAAGGACTTCGGGTGTAAGACTACGGGGACTGAGGCAAGGAAGGAATTCCCTTTTCCCTGCTTTTTTCCCTGCATCCCTGCCCAGCTCTGTGAGGGCTTAGCTTTGGAACTCCCCCGTGACTCCAGCTCCAGCAAGGGAGGTGACACTGAAAACCAGCAGTCATAGCCTAGGAATTCCTTACTGCAGCAGAACTCTGGGCACTCGTTACACCATCACTGTCACTTCTTCAGGCAGAGACAGCCCTGGCACAGCTGGATGGCCTGGGGGGCTCAGGGGGGCCGGGACAGGGCTGGAATCAAACATCAGGGGATGCTGCCAACCTGCCAGTCCTGCCTGCAGGAAAGATAAACCTGCAGAATATTCAGCTACTTGAGTTCTTTTTGAGGTGATTTTAGCCTTTTAGCTCAGGAAACCTCATCTATTCCTTCCCAAGGAGGGGGTGTGTTAGGAGACTGAAGCTCCCTGTTGTCACAGGCTCTGGAGCAACCCCAGTGCCCAGCTGGGCACAGCTGGAGCACACCCAGCCCAGCCCAGGGATCACCTGCCCTGCTGGTGCCTGGGTCCTGTGCTCTGGGAACAGCCAGGAACGCCCAGGGCAGCAGCTCCCAGCGTGGCTCTGTTTAGTCTGGACACCCCTTATCAGTGAGACATCCTGTGATGCTGGAGAGGAAGCCCCACATCATTTCCTGCTCCTGCTCAGACGTGTCTCAGCAGCACAGGGGCCACTCCCCTTCCCGTTATCAGAGAGCCTCTGAGTGCCAGGGCTCTGCTTTCCCTCTTCCCCTTCTCCCTTAAAGCTGCCACACCAAATACCTGCAGCTCCCACCTGAGGCCCAGCACCGGCTCCAGGGAGCTCCTGTGTCTGACAACACCCTGTCCGGCCCCTCTGTGCTCCCAGAGCAGCTCTGTGGTTCCCTGGGAGGAAACCCTGGTGTGGGAGCGACTCTAAATGTTCAACCTGCAGCCCCTGTGCCCCATTTCCCAGAGTCCTGCCCTTCCCTGATGCCCTTTGCTCCGGGCTGTGCCTGGGAGGGCGGTGGGAGCCGAGGCAGGGCCAGGGGCAGGGCCAGGGCCAGGGGCAGGGCCGGCCCAGCCCAGGGTTGGCCTCACCTGAGCCGAGTACTTGGCGCGCAGCCGCCCGGCCTCGCAGCCCTTGTCGCACACGCGGATCTGCCGCGCCTGCTCCAGCTCCCGCTTCAGCCGCACCCGCGACTCGTTCGCCTCCTTCATCTTCTTCTCGTTCTCCGCCCTCAGGCGCTCGATCTCCTTCCGCAGGTTGCGCTTGGCCTCGGTGGCTTCTCGCAGCTTCTCCTTCTTGGCCACTCTGAGGAACTCCAGCTCCTGGACACAGAGGTGGGAGGTGTGAGAAGGGAGGGGCAGAGCCCCGGCTGCTGTGAGGGAAGGGATCCAAACCCCATCCCCACCTCCCACCGCCTGGCACTGAGGCAGCTCGGGGCTAAACCCCACTCTGACCTTTGCACAAGCTCTTTTCCTTTAAATCCTCTGGGGTTCCTGCACTCCAGCCACCCTCAAGTGCTGGATAACAAAAAGCTCAATGGTGCAGCCCCGTTTTGCTTTGTCAAGCAGAATGGCTGCAACCATCTGGGCCTGAATAAAGATGAAGTGCAGTTGGAGAGAGCTCCCAGCAACGTGCTCTGCTCCAGCTCCACGTTCCAAACCCCCCAACTGCAAAGCCCAGGCTGGAACTGGAGGCACTGAAGATGCACAATGTGGTGAGTGCAGGTTGTGAGTGTCCTCTGTGTCCAGCAAAGCTCAAGAGGAGAGTTCACAACCAGCAGCAGCTCCATTGTACCAAACCCCCCAAAAATCTGCTTGAGGCAAGTTCAAAACACAAACTGTGTGTGTTTTCTAACCCTGGGGTGCTGTGGGTGACTGGTGTGAGCCCCAAGTCTCCTGGCAACCAGCCCATGGACTGCTCTGTCCCAACAGCTGGAAAACTTCAGGCTACCTGGAGCTGAACCGAAACCAGCTCTGCCCTGGGAACTGCCACTCCCACCATCCAGGATCTGAACAGGAGCTGATGAATCCACGACAGAACCATTAACTGAAGGGATAAGAACCTCAAGGTACACAGGAAGCAACTCCTAAGTTGTTGAAGTCCATGTTCATCATAAGCACAGAGATGTGGATCACAGGTCTGTCTCCTAAATGGTTAAATCAGAAACTGAGGATCTCTTTTTCCCCCAGCAGCAGCATTTCCTCCCTGTCCAGCACCGGCTTCTGTGAACTAACAGTGCAGGCAGGGCATGGGAAATGCACCCTGACAGTCTCACTTCCCAGCCAGGCCTTTGTTAGCATGGCCCTGCCCCTGCAAGGGCACACAGAGCCCCTGCAAACATGGACCCTCTGCCTGTGGAACCAGGAACCCACAGCTTCCCACATGGAAAACGATGCCCAGACACCAGAGCCCCTCTACCCCTGACCTGGGGAGAAAGACAACACTTCAACATTCAATTCTGCTTCAGCTTCCTGTAACTTCTGCTTTAAGCACCCACTGTTTAGTTTAGATAATTAAAAATTAGCTTTAAATATATATCACTTATAAAAGCTTACTTTTAAATAGATAAAATAAAGCACAGATTTACTGAAGCACAAGGGAATGAAGTGCTTTGCTCAGGGTAGCTAAGAACAAGCCAAAGAGCCCCAATGCTCCATCAAGCCAGGCCCCCATGTCACCATCCCCTGGGTTAGTCCCAGCTTGGGAACAGCTCCACAGAATACTCAGAGAGGACACACAAATCTGTCTTCTATTTCTCTGCTCTGCTTCTGCCCCAGCCCACACAAAAACCAGTTCAGCCACCACTGGGCTCAGCTCATGGCCAGTACTGACCTGCAGCTCTGTCTGACCACTCTGATACAACCCATGTGTCCAGGATTTCCAGAAGTGAGGAGCTGCTGCCCTGACTGAAGCCAGTGGGATGCCTGACAAAGGCCTCAGTTCAGCTGTGGCCAAGCCCCAGGAACACCCTCCCTCAGCTGGGACACGGAGGGGTTTGCACAAAGCTTTTAAAACTCCAGCTAAAGCCTCCAGAAATGTTTCCTGTTCAGTGAAATGAAAACAAAATAAACTCTGCTGGACTAGGAGGCTTTTTCAGTAATGAGAAGATGTTGACTTTGGTAACCATGGATTTATAACCCAAGGAAAAACAGGTGGAAAGCTTAAAGATGTAGGAAAGGTTCCTGAGCTGGATTTACAGACAGAGCCCCAGCAAAGGCTGCTGCTATTTGGGAAAAGCCAGGCAATCCCTTTTTCCCAGGAGGGCACCCAGTGGCCCTGAGGAGCACCCGGGGCAGGGCAGGGGGGGCAGTACCTGGTGCAGGCTGCGCTTGGCCTGCAGGGCCGCGTTCAGCTTCTCCTCCTGCTTCACCCTCATCTTCACCACCTCGTGCAGGAACTTCTCTTTGGCTTCTTTTGTGTCCAGGCCACTGTCCAGGGCCTGCCTTAGGTGCTCCAGCTCAGCTTCCAAGCCGCTGCTGTGGGGGTCAGGGTGTGCTGCCACCTCGTAGGAGCTGTTGACGGGGGCTGGGGGCTGCATCCCAGGGGAGCTCATGTCCTTGGCAGAGCTGGAGGAAGTGAAGGATGGGGAGGAGAGCGAGGATAAGGAGGAGGTGACTGGAAAACAGAAACATTGAAACATTAATTTAGAAAGGTCTAAAATCAATACATATCTAACTCATAAATATAACTCAAATTAAGAGTTGGACTCAAAGATCCTTGTGGGTTCCTTCCCACTCAGCATATTCTGAGATATATATTTTATATATATATATCTTTTATAGCTCAAAAGATGCTGAGGCCCTTTTATACAGACACTCTCAATATTCAATTTAAAAAAAATGAAAGAGAATAAAACCTGGCTCGTTTTACCCTGTGATACTTGAAATGTGACACAAAAGCAGCCCTGACTTAAGGGACCAACTCGCACTTTGTTTGAATTTATGTCACCGTGGTACCATTGAGGCTTTGGGCTCCCAGGATCCCCTTTAAACACCCCAGAAGCTGCCCAGTAAAAGATCCAGCCCAAGGACACTGAAGCAAAGGCAGCTATGAGCACCACTTACATTCTTCCCTGGTTTCTACTTCGATTTCTGCTTCTGACTCCTTGTCCTCCTCGGGGGCCGGGGCCGTGGCCTCGGGAACAGCCGCGTGCTCCACGTGTTTCCTCTTCCTGGGCTGGGCAGAGCTCAGGGAGTCGCTGCCCCGGGACACCACGGTGGCACAGGGGGGGTTGCTCACGATCTTCTGCTGGGCTGGGGGGGCCAGGGCCACGTTGGGGGCCACGGCGTTCTCGAAGCTCTTGTAGGAGTAGAAGCTGGTTCAGAGCAGGAGGCAAAAGGAAGGAGAAAATGGTCACAGTCTTGGCTTTAAAATGCTTCCCAGTCCATGTGTTACACGGGAATGACAGTGAGTTCACTGATTCACACCAGCTGAGAACCTGCTGTGCTTCCACCCCTGATTTACACCAGCTGAGAACCTGCTGTGTCAGTGTTTGCTCTGATTAAACCTGGAGACGAGGGCACCCTGAGCACCCTTTTGCCTTCTATTTGCATTCTTTTTTAATCAATCCCCACAGCTTCTAAGAAACTTCTTCCTAAGAGCAGCACAGCATGTTCTCCATAATGCTCCTAAAACACATGGACACTTTAGTCAAACTTTCCAAAGAAATCCTCACCTCAGGCAGGAATCTGGCACAGAGGTTTCAGACTGAGCAGTTCCAGTCTGGCACAGGAATGTCCAAGTGCCCCAACACTTTCTGTTCTCACTGGGACACCTCAGTCCCACCTGCTCTGGGTGGTTCACTCCTGCACCGTTCCATGATGTTCCCACCCAAGGAACAGCGCTGGGATGGGTCTGACAAGCTGAGGAACCTTCCCTGGCTCTCCTCCTGTGCTCTGCCAGGACCCCCAGGACCCCGGGCACCAAGAGGGGATGGGGAAGCCTGTGCTGCCAGTTCAGTCCCTTGGCCTCCTCTGGCACAGGAGGCAGGATGGAGCTGTGCTGGGAACACAGGTGGTGTCACGGAGCTGCTGCAGGGACCATGGAATGGACGGGAATGGCTGGATGCTCCCTGGCCACCTGCTGGGACAGTGACTCCACTGCCTTCACAAGAAAGCCCAAGAACTTTGGTGACTGTCCCCAGAGGGTCCATCCGTTCCCAGCAGCCTTCCCTTCACATTTTCATGGCAGTTTCCCCCAGGAAAACCCATTTAATGAACACACAAACTACCAACACCTCTCTTGGCTTCCCTTTCGTGAGACAACGGCTGCAGCTGGAGATGCACCAGTGGACAGTGGTGCAGTGAGGGAGTGACAAAGCCACCCGTGGCAGGGGACACCCAAGCAGGGATCTGCCCCTCAGGTGTGTCCCTACCTGTCCCGGATGAGGGCGGGGAGGTGGCTGGAGAGCTCCTTCTCACCAGCTGACACCGCGGGGGACCAGGGCCGGAACGCCGAGAGCCGCTGCCGGGGGTGCACACACCCGATGCTCTGGGGGACAGAGAGAGGAGTAACCACACACAGGCCCTCACATCCCAGCACAGTGACACCCGGGGCCCCAGGGCCACCCTGACACCTCCACAACCACCCCCACGGCCAGGCCCCACTCCCTCCGGGAAAACCTCCTGTGTGTTCTGTGTTCTGTGCAGTTCACAGGCACCACAAACAGCTCCTGAGTCCTGCAGGATTCCTGCACCTCAAAGGCACCAGGGAATCCCTGATTCCCCCATCACAGTCCAGGTCAGGGAGCACTGGGGGCTTGGGCAGCCCAACACTGACCAGAAGGATGGAAATGGTGCTAATTTGGAAAACTTGGGCAGGTTTGTTCTCTCGCTTTCTCCCCCTTTCCCCGCTCCAGGAAGTGCTGCCATGTGCTAGTTTGATCTTTCAATCACAAAATACTCAACAATCACCTTATTGGATGAACTGGATAAGGACCGTAACCAACTGGACTGTTTTTCCTTCTCAGTAGAGGCTGGAGATTGGGAAGCAGAGTCATCTATTTTGGGCTTTTTGGAAGCAGGAGGATCTGAAGAGACCTGAAACAAAGACAGGCAGGAAAAATCAAAGTCAGAATTCCTCACTTTGCAATCAGCTTAGAAACAGGTTATAAGGCAAAAGTCAAATTTGTATTTAAAAGGAAGAAACCTTGGGTGTTGTCCTGTGAGGCCAAACAAAGGAGTGAAGACAAGGGGCAGACACCAGCTCTGACAGAACAGAGCTCATCCCTTCCCTTGGGATCCCCCCGTGCAGGAGAGAGGGGCAGCGACCCGAGGGAGACACCCACTCCCCACTGCACACAACTGTCAGCCTTTTATGACTTTTGTGTGCAGAAAGGTAAGTTTAATGTGGTTGCTGGCCTGGAAAGATTATTTTAAACGAGAACAGACCAGACTTTGTTATTCTGTTTGCAGTGGTTGTTATGCCGATGACTTCACTACCCCACAGCTGCAGTGGATTCTGGGGGTGCTGCCAAGAGCTGCTTTGCCTTTTCCACAAGTGGCTCAGCTTGGCCCATAAATCATCCTCAAGCATAAGAAAGCCCTTTGGCAAGCAAACCCCCTTTCCTTCAACACTGTGAAGGAATAAAATTCCTATAGTCCCAGCGTGGCTTGCAAAAAAATTGGTAACTACTGGTTTAACTGGTGCTCTGGGGATACCAGCTGGAAGCCCTGCCAGCACAAACACGTCCACGGGCAGGGAGGGAGAAGGTTCTGGACCCTGTGCTGCATCATGACTAGAAATAATAAAAGAAACGTTCCACCTCCATTTCTATCCCTTCTCCTGTCTTTTTGCAGCTCCAAACTCTCCACCCTTCCACATTCCCCTGCCCTGGCTCCTGGTGAGGTGGCAGAACTGTGCTGCAGGAACTACTAAATGTTCATTTTTGCATTCATTTTTTTCTTCCTTGCACCTCTCTGTGATTTCTGTGGGCCAACAATTATTGATACAGGTGTGTCTGTAACACATAGGGATGGCAACATCCTGGAAGTGCCCCAATTCCAGGGCTCCTGGCCAGTGATGGAAAGGATCTCACTTGCCAATGTCCCATGTTCTGAAAATCAGTCCCCTCCAGGCCCCTTCAGCTGGGAACTCAGAGGCTGCTTCTCCAGGTGATTCTGGAACCCTGTACCTGAGGAAGTGTCCAAGTGCCCTTCTCCAGACCCCCATCCCACCCCCTTTGCACACCTCGATCAGGAGGAAATCACAGCCCGCTGATCCCATGGGAGCCCGTGACTGCCCAGCCCCTGCCAGTCCCTCTGGCACAGCCCCTGCCCAGTGTGCCCAGGAACGTCACCAATCCGTGCCCAGAGGGCTCGGCACAACATTCCCTGGCACTCGGGGCAGCTTTCCCTACGGAGCAGATGAGGAGGGATCACACAGGGAGGAGGGTGTGTAACCCCCAGCTACACCCAGCCTGTGCCAGAGCCAAATGCCAACTCCAAGGGATTTGCAGCAGATTCTTTGGGCACAGCCTCAGGCTTCCCCAGGGCTGCTCAGACCCAACTAGGAAAAGGCATTCCCAATCCTGAGCACTCTGCAGAGAGCACAGGACAATGCACTGGAGGAGGTTTGGTTTTGCTCTCGGAGATGCTGCCTGTGCAGAATTAGTGACAGCATGAGAAAGGTATTTGGCAAGTGACTCCTGCTCCCAGCCCTATCCACTGGGGATGGTGAGCTGTGTGGGGAGGGGAGTTGGGGTGGAGGGTGGGGAGGAAGGGGGGCTTGGAATGGACAAGGCAACAGGTGGCAGGACTCAGCATGGAGCCCGTTCCTCCCCCGGCCGCCCGCACGAGAACATTCTGTCCAGGCCGGCGTGGGACAGACACAGTGACCACCCCCGGGACAGACACAGTGACCACCCCCGGGACAGACACAGTGACCACCCTCGGGACAGACACAGTGACCATCCCTGCTCTGAACACCACAACACACGGACACCCATCTCCCGGAGCAAGAGCCCCTTCCTGAAANTGCTCTGGACACCACGACACACGGGACACCCACCTCCCGGAGCAAGAGCCCCTTCCTGAAACGCTGCAGGGGAGACATTTCAACACAATGATCTCATTTGCTCATCTCCAGCTTTCTCCACTCCCCCCTTCTTTCCCCTCGCTGCTTTAAATGACACCAGGGGCCAGAGCACAAAACCTGTCAGCAGACCTGGGAAATGATCCTTAACCTTGTTGCCAGGAGCCCGTATTGATCTGGAAACATGAGCTGCAGCCTGGGAAAGAGCAGTGGAGGAGGTGTGTGCATGGGGGGACAGGTCTGCCCCCAGAGACACAGAGATGGGAGAGGAAAGGAGAGGCAGAGCAGGGCCTGCAGGGTTTTCTAACTTCTCCTATATCCTGACAGACCAGAGCTGTCTGATGTGGTGCTGCTGCCAATGTGGGTTTGGAACTGCTGTGACAACCTCCACCGGGGTCTCTCCATCCACTGTCCCATTGTGTTCCCAAGGACCATCTGCTGGCTGAGGCAGGAGCTGCCTCTCGGGGGCTGCTTTAAAAATCCCACTTAGCAGCGTAAAAATGTAACAACTCCAGTAGTTTCCCTCCTGGTGGATGAAACACCAAGTCTCTGCATGTTCTGTTAGTCAAGACCTGCAGGTTCCCCCCGCAGCCCCTGCCACAGAACCACCCCTCTGGCCACAGCCTGGAGCCCTTTGATCCATTTTGGCAGGTGCTGACTCTGGGGGAGGCAGCAGTGAATTTGCTCACAACTACAGGAAGACACTCGGATGTGGAACAGGACGAGTCACTGAACACAAAATCTCCTCTCCAGGTGACTCAGCCATCGCATCCCACTGCAGGACAGATTCCAGGCACCAAGATCCCCCACTCCAGCACTGCTCTGGCCCCAGCAGCCAGCAAACCTTGGTACTGCCTCAAATGGGGATGATTTGATTTCATTTCTTCTCTTTGCCAAACAACGAAACACAAGGAGCTGCAAAAGCATTACTGACAATCTGATGTAGCTTCTTTGCCACCTTCATACATGATTTATGAAACTCTTGAACGCAAACTCTGGGAGACTGAAATAAGTATTTCCTGATTTCCTGTTCATTTTTTTTCTTCCATTGGAGGCAATTTAACAATCTGTTGTCAAATGGGCCTCGTGCTGGGCACACCCACTTGTGAATACACATTTTCTCCGATCCACAGCCCTAAGAAACTTCAGGATACAAATGGGCCCAGGAATGTTACAGGAAACATTCCCTTAAGCTTTGGGACTGTTGCTTTTTGAAGCAAACAAGTTTCAAGGAAAAACAGATACAGAGGGATTTATAAAGCTGCTAAAAAAAAAAAAAAAAAAAATTCCAG
>VYXB01006186.1:229513-264833 GCA_013397135.1 Pachyramphus minor
AATAAGTAGAATTTAAAAAACAGAAAAAAAAAAAAAAAAAAAAGATTCCAGGAGTCCACTCCAGAGGGAAATTTGGGCCTGTGAATAACGTCAGCCATTTTAGGGCAAACCGAAATTAGGCGGCTCAGCTTGGCCTCCAGCCAACCAGGGCCACATTTGACATGTCAGATCCAATTTTCTACTTCAATTAAGTATTACAGTAACAGACCATGAGACCAGTGGAAAGAATTTCTGACCCCCTCCCTCTCAGGAAGACAAACCTCCCCCAGTGCCTGGCACCAGGGGCAGAACCAGCAGGCCCAGGTCGGGCACCTGAACGTGCAACTCTTCCTTGCAACCACAACAGAAGATGGGCCCAGAAGAAATTCTGACATTGTAAGATGTGGGAGTGCTCACAGATACAATTCCTGGTGCCTGAATATCTCCCCAAATACACCTCCTGAGGTAATTCACTTTCGTTGCCCTACTGGGCTGAGCAAAGGCTTCTGTTCCCTCCTCATCCTTGGCCCTGCTGTGCCCAGAAATGGGGCTGTGTCACATGTGGGGCTGCACATGGCAGTGAAAACAGGGCTGCTTTTGCCTTGTTAAGAATAAAACACTGCATGAAAGGAGCTGAAAATATTTAGGAGCCTGCATCCTCTGCCCCAGGGATGCAGCAGCTCTTCCTGCAGTTCCGAGAGCATCTGAGAGCCCGGGGGACCCTCAGCTAAAGGGACAGAGCTGCTCTGCAGGGCTTGGCTGAGGGCTGGGAATCCATCCATCCATCCCTGGGCCCTGTGCAGTCCTTTTGAAGAGGGATAGGAAATGCAGACACCAGACCAGGGGGGATCACGGCCTCCTGTGGGGCATCCTTAGAAACGAAAGCCTGAACGTCCCCAGAGCTACCGAGGAACCTGTGTCAGCTTCCCGAAAAACTAACTGGGGAAAAGCACTGGGAGGCTGCAGAATTCCATCTTGTGTTCCAGGAAAGATGTGCACAGAGCAGTGCTGAGCCATGGGAGTGGCTGAGCTCTGCTCCTGCCCTACACACAGCAACACAGGTGGGATGTGCAGGAGCACTCCCAGGGCCTGGCCCAGGGGCTCTCCCTGGTTCTGT
This sequence comes from Pachyramphus minor, assembly GCA_013397135.1. Lineage (NCBI taxonomy): Eukaryota > Metazoa > Chordata > Aves > Passeriformes > Tyrannidae > Pachyramphus > Pachyramphus minor. The sequence goes on from VYXB01006186.1 coordinate 230,610, forward strand.
GTGACCCCAGGGCAGTTTCTGACACTCAGCTGAGCAGCAGATACAAAATGTGCCACGTGCCCACATTGAAAGGGTGCTGTGACACTTATCTCCTGCTCTTACTTGCAGTGAAAGGATGCAAAGCCTTACTTTAAGCCCAGTTAAGTCCCAGCCCTGGGTGGCAGCTCCTCCTTCAGCAGCACCCAGGCCGAGCTTTCCAGGCTCCTGCCCCACAAGGATCTGCTCTGTCACACAGCTCTGTAAAATGGCATTTCAGAAGAAGTGCCAAGGACTCAAAAGCTACTTCTGGAGGCTTCCAAGACCACAGTTCCAGAACTTGGGAGCTGAACTTGAGGTTCTCCACATGGTGCCTTCATGAATCACAGGCCTGAGTGTCCCTAAGAACAGGCTGAGCCACACGAGGAGCAGGGGGATGTTCTGGCTGTCCTGAGATTTCCTTCAGATTTCCAGTTCAAATCAAACCTGAAAATGCACAAAAGAGGCATCTTCCATGGGGGAAAGGGGCCCTTTATCCACATCCTCTAAGCCCCCAGGAGCACGTCGACGATGACCAGAGCACTTGCTTCCTAAAGCCTCTTTGTGACGTGGTCCAGAAGTGATTAATAAGGTATTAGAGGTCTTTGGAAGGGCTGCACTTTCACGTGGATTAAGGGAATAAATATATTCAGGTACAGATTGAAAACTGGGGAGGGCTGTCTTGATAATAAAAAAAGCTAAAAATAAAGCTATGCCACAGAGCTGTAAGAAGATTTACTGCTTGTCTACTGTAGATATTTAAGAGAGAAAAAACCTACCACATTGCAGTGTCAGTTCCAGGGAGCGTATGGAGCATTTGTTTTATTTTTCTTTTTCTTACAATTTTGGTTTCATTGGGCAGGAATCCAGACTTTCCATCTTCCCATTTTTCACTGCTCTGGTGGAAGCACAAGTACTCATTTTACCCTGTCATTTTGGGACGTGTGATTACGGGAAGTATTTGCTTTCTATTCCTGCCTTCACAGCACATGTTGGCTGCCAGTGTGTCCCCCCAGTCTGACCCGTGGGGAATCTTCACAAACCACACTGGAGAGCAGAGCTGTGGAAAAATCCCTCCTGGAGCTGCCCTGCTCTCCCTGCCCGTGGAAGAGCCTCGAGGGCTCCCTTTGGCTCCTCTCCTGCCTGTGCAAAGGGCTGGTTTTACCTCCCTGCTGCAGTGCAAACACACCTTCCCAGCTGGGAAGGGGCAATGGCTTAGTCAGGCCATCTAAGGAACTGGGAGCTGAGTTCTGCTCACACCTGTGCAAAAATCTTTGATTTCTATGGAAACACATCCAAAATGTACAACAGGAGAAGTGAAAAGAGACTGGACTATTTTACTTCAGACACCATCTCAGTTTAAAGCCAAGTCCTATGAGTACCCTTTGATGAATTCATTTTGCACAGGCAAATTGAAATTATTTTCCAGAACACTCTACATAGCCCCTGGCATAAGTCATCATCCACTTTCAAAGCTCCTTGGCTAGCATAAAGGAGAGGAAAAAAAACCTTTTCTCTCCTGTCTCAGTATTTCTCTCCTTTTATTCTTTCAGTACAAAAATTAGGCCAGATGACATCTGATGACTGCACTTATCCTTGGGAGCAAACACTGACGCATTTCCAGTGAGCTCTGCAAGAGCAAACCCAGCAACCACCTCCCAAGGCAGACCCCAGATCCACAAACTTCATCTGGAAATGGAGGGAAGAAAGGCAAACCTCACCCCTTTTCTATTTCTCACGAGGCTTCTGGGATCCTTTGGGACTTTGCTGCCACTTGTGACCTCTTTCCCAAGTTCAGTGTTAGTGAAGTTGGGACATCATGAGGATGCAGCTCCTGCTGGAAACTTGCACTGACAAAAAATGCCCACCTGGCTGTTTAACCCCTGATCTCAACAGTGATTCTTTTAATTCACTGTTCTCCTCGTACACCTACCATGCAACACAACCAGTTTTTCCCGTGTAAAGTGGCTCTGATCCCTCCAGCTNTTTCTCCTCATACACCCACCAGGCAAAATCCTTCTTTGATATGGACCTGATCCTATAAATGCATAAACTCCCCAATGTTCTACAATGACTTTTTAATAGCCCTTCTCTGGCTCTCAGAAGTCCATGAATCTTCAGTGGTGGCTCAACACAACCAGCTTTTCCCGTGAAAAGTGGCTCTGATCCCTCCAGCTGAGATCCCTGTGCCACAGAGCAGCACAGGCACAAACCCACCGTGGTGTGAGGCCCCTGCACGGATGGGAACTCTGGAACAGGCCAGAAACAAAGTGAAAGCCATGTGAGAACGTGGCTGTCAGAGCTCCCCCAGTGCCAGTGTTGAACCCCCAAACAAAGCACCCCCTGACCCTTTTGGTTCTTCTTTTAAAGCAGCCTCTGAAAAGAGCTGATCATTTGTTACACCATGTACTTGCCTTTTGGCTCTTGGCTGGTGCAACTGGAAGTCTCTTTTCCACTGGCTAAGAGTCTGTTTTGCCCTTCCAGTGGAAACTAAAAGTTGCAGCTTGAAAAGAATTCCCTGCCCTGTGGTTTAAACCAAAACAAAACAGTCCAACTCACACTTCCCAGTGTCTGAGCAGAGCCAGTGCTGGAGAGCAGCACAAACCAGGTCAGAGGGGCTGAGCAGAAAGAATGGCCCCTTTTCCTCGGGTCGTTTTCATTGGCAGCAGCTGCCTGGGAACTCTGGGACGTCCTGTCAGTACCAGGGGAAGGAGAGGGACTGAGGGAAACAACTGAGCTGGGACCTGCACTGCACACTCAGGGATGGGTGCTCCAGGAAAAGGGGGAGCGTGCTTGGCAGGGGGAAGGAACCCAGGGCAGGGAAGTGATGCCACCAGATTCAGCAAGGAAAACCAAAATTTCCTCTATGAACAGATTTGCTTTGCCCAAGTTGCTGCTGAATTGTTTGTGGGGTCACAGTTCTGGGAATTAAAAAGCCACTTGTGGACACGGTTTTCTCCCCACATTTTCTGTGCAGTGCAACCAGCTCTCCTGCTGTAACTGCACTGAAGCTCCAGCTCCAGACTCTCTCTGAGGCATCTGTTCCTGTACTGTGGAGACATGTCCACTCTGCCAGCCAAGAATCTCAGTTTAGTCCCAAATGTTACATAAAAGGACAAGTATTCCCTTTGTGATTCCCACACAGTGCTCCTCCCTGAGTACCCATCCAGCAACCAGCCAGTTCATGAAGCCAAGAAATGGGAGAGGGGGCTCTAAAACTGACCAAACTGATGAGCTGTTGGTGCTCTTCCCTCCATCCCTCCTGCACACCTGGGCAGGGAGCTGCCGAGCTCCAGCCTGCCCTGATCTGGGGTCTCCCCTCTGCTGCCTGCAGAGATCCCAGGGGCACAGAGCCCACTCCTGACTCAACTGCAGAGCCACCAGCACCCAGCTCATTCAGTTATGGGAGGAAAAGACACCAGCACAGAAAACAGCCCAGTCAGAGCAGCCCTGATGTAACAACCTCTCCCAATTCAGCTGCAAAACGAGGCCACCGGCCCTCACCCCCCTCTCCCCCTCATCCCCTAATCCCGTGTTTGTGCCAGGCTGGTTCTCCTGGGCTGGCACATGTGTGTGAGCATGTGACATCGAGGGTGAGGGCAAGGGACAGAGCCTTTGGTCAGCCTAAGCCTGGGACAAGAGCCTAAGGCCATCCCCACGAATTACTGCAAAGCTGGAGAGCCAGCGGGCTCAGCCAACGCTACCCAGGGGCTGCACCCTGACCCAAAATCCCCTGGATTACTTGCAGGGCCCTCTCTGCCAGCCTGCTCTGCAGCCCCTCCCTCCCCTCCTTGCAAATGCATTTTATCAGCACAGCTGGGGGGCCGTGGTGTCAATCTGGCCACCAACAACACACCAGAACAGAAACTGTGCGGAACAACTGCGATCCCGGGGCTGCCCCACGTTTGGTTTCCACTCGCATTTACTGCATTTGAGGTGACCCCAGGGAAGCCTGAGAGCACTCTGGAAGGTGCAGTTCATGTGTCTAAGGAGAGACCAGCAGCCAGGCTCTCTGCCTTGAAGCCCAGCTACAACAAGGTGCAGAGAAACAGTTGCCATCAGCTCAAATATATTCACAAAGTCACAGTAACACATCACCAGAGCCTCAATTTTCTGCTCTGACCACCAGACAAGGCAGTTTTTAAACCCAAGACCGCTTCACATATGTATCAGTGAAAGTCAATACATTGATCATGGATTAATAGTTACAAATCCTATTAAGGTTACAACATAGCCATGGGAAACCCCCACCCAGGGAAGGGAAATGCAGCAAGGCCTCAGTCCCTCTGCTGCCCTGGTGGCCATCACCTCCTGCAGTGTCTTTAGCAGAAGGTGGTGCAGGAGAACAGTGGTAACCACATACTCATGGATATTTTAGGTGCCAGTGGCTTTAAGCTACTGAGCCAATTTAATATCATTCAAAGGAACTGTTTTCAGCCGAGGCCACTGCTGTAAAAACCCACTTTCTGGGGAGTGACTTCTCACCATCCACACACAACAGAGAGGAAAAACCCGAGTTCCTTGCTCACAAAATGTTTTGAAAGCTGCAGACAGGCAGATGCTTCCCTAAGCACCCAAGAACTAAGGTGCTCTCCAGTTCTAAGAAAGCCCCAAGAAGCTCATCTACTTTAAGTAACAGTTATTACTTGTGAACTGTCCCCAGAGCTCCCGGGATAAAGGCAGACAACCAATTACAGTCTTAGACTTCCAAAGCTTATTTTGCTGCCTTTAGAAATAAGCATCACATGCTCTTTCCACCAGACACCGAGTTAAGGGGGGGTCAGGGGTGGTTTAAGAGGGGAGGGAGGAGGAGGAGGAGGGAGGAAGGACAGGAGAGGGCTCTTGAGTTCAGCCTTTCTGGCACACCCAAGCAGCAGAGCAGCTCTGCTCTGTCAGAAAGGGTTTGCTCTGGAAGAACCTTTTATGTTCCAGCGAGTGACTTGTCTAAACAGAACTAATTTTAGCCACGACATCCACCAGTGCAGGAGTGATACACTCAGAAAAGGACCTTTGTCCTTCGACAGGGCTGGTAACGTTGAGGGAAGAGGAATCATTCCAAGAGTTGCCAAAAAAATTAAAATAACTGAGGAAAACCCCGTGGTGGGATTCTTGGGGGAGTCCTGGGCAGGGCCAGGGGTTGGACTTGGTGACCCTTGTGGGTCCCTTCCAGCTCAGGGTATTCTGTGGTTCTATGGGAATGTTGCTCCCTACACTGGGAAGGTCAATGTGAACATCACCCAACAGACAGTTTGGACCAAGAGCCACCTGTTTCCTTCCCTTTTCACAGCACAAACTCAGTTTTTGATGGCAGCTGAGGGATCTAAGAGGAAATGCCCACTGAATGTATGGGAACATGGGGGAGAGAGGGAGACACAACATTCCAAAAACCTGTTCTGTGGAACACCAAACGAGGCAGCAAAAGGTAATGGGAAGGGGAAAAGGGAAGGGGGACAGGACAGACAGGAGGGGGAAATCTGGGACACCACAAGAAGGCTCTCAGTTCTTGTAGCAGTGGTAGATTTTAAGCCTTTAGGGGAGAAGAGGCTGAGCAGCCCCACGGGCCGTGTGTGCTGCACCTCTGTTAACAGGAGACACGAGGGAGGTTTGGCTCCACACATCCCACCCACCACCACCAGCCCTGCCCTCTGTCCCCACACACACCATGGGGGTGGCACAGTGCCCAGGGTCCCCAACAGGAGCCACCAGCACCAGACCCTGCTGGGCTGAGCAACCCCTGCAGGCCCTTCCAGCCCCAGTTCATCCTTCAGGCCTGACAGAGCCCTCAAACCTCTGCCTCTACTCAGAATCAACCACAGACCCAGCTTTTGGTCCCGAGCTGCACAGTTCAGGCCCAGGGCTGGTGTGTTTGTGGTGCCCCAGCCATAAACACGACCCTCCCCGGGCACGGCCTGGGCTGGTTTTGGCTCCCACTTCTTTCTCACTTTCTTGTTACAATGCAAGTTCTATTCCACATCCCCATTCTGTGTGTGTAACGTGCCTGACCCCTATAAAGATGGTCAAATAAATATCTGGTGACCTCACAAGTACGAAAATAAGCTTATTTGAAAGAAAAAGTATATCTTCAGGGGGTTTGGCAGTAACTTTCAATTATTTTTAATTGCCTGGAAAATTAAAGTAAGAAAATAGTGTGGTATAAATGTTAGGGCACATTATTAAGCCGTTTTCATAATATCTCAGCCATAAGCTCAACAGACAAAAAGGGTTTTTTTAGGCCTGGGTCATCTGTTCAACATGAATGGCCTGTCTGTTCCCAGACTTCCTCAAGGGGTAACTGAACTGAAATATTCCCTGATAGAAACCAGACTCAGTTTGACCTGGTAGGCAACGAGAACTCCACAGAACCTTCGAAATTTGGGTTTAATTACAAACCACCACGGAGTCTGGACTGCAGCCTGGGATCAGACACACAAAGAAAGGAGTGGAGGGAAAGTTTGGAGCTCTAAACCCCAGTGTCCCTCCTCCCTCTTTCCTCCTCTAACCCCACAGGATGGACCTTTCATTTCTTGCTGTCAACACAAGCGACTGGCAGACTGTAGAGTGAGCAGGATGTCCAGGGGATCAGTCTGAGCCTGCCTTTATATCCTTGTGCTCCTGAGTTCTGCTGCCACAACACCAACACTGCATCAAACCCATCCTGGGCACCAGCACAGAGCTGAGTTCAGCCCTGGCACCACAAAGGCTTCGAGGGCTCAAGTTTTATTTTCCTGTTTTGTCTGACATTTCAAAGCTTCAAGACCACTTGGGCTGAACTCTTGTAAAGCAGCCTTCAATGCAGAGAGTGACTGACTCACACAGGGCTTTGAGAAGAGCTGTAGGTTAAACCCACCCCAAAACAAAGCAAGACCTTACAGAAGCAGAGCTTTGTGGCCTTCCACGTCCTGGACAGAGCAGAACTGTGCCACAGCTGGGGTATAAACTGGCAATAAATGCCTGACCTAGAAGTCCTGGGTCAAGGAAAAGGCTCAACCAGGCCCTGACTCCATGAAAACAAACATTGTAATGCCAGTGTGAGCTGAAGGAGGAGGATCAGGTGTGTGAGAGGGGAAGGTCACTGCTCAGGGACACACAGGGGTCCCCAGGCCCTGCACTTCAGTGCCCTCTCCAAACATCCAGCAGGCTCTACACAACTAGCACAAAGCAGGGGGAGCTGGTGAGTGCCCCTCCAGAACAGGGACAGGACATCTCCAGTGGCAGCAGCTGAAGGGAGGGTGGATCACACACTGAAGGGACTTAAAAACCACAGGCTGGGCCTGTGGGAAATTGGGATCTCGTGGATGAAGGGCTCAGACCCTTGGGCTGGCGTGAGAAATGCCAAGTTCCTGCATGCAGACACGTGCTGCCCTGCTCCTGGAAGGAAGGAGGGAAGGAAGGGCAGCTGTGGGCACAGGGTGCCCTGCAGGACACTGGGTGTTCCTGGCTGTTCAATCCCTGTGGGCACCACACGGAGCAGAGCCGGGCCCCAACAGGTGCCTGCACTTGCTGCAGGGACAAGGACGAAGAGCAGGAAGAAGACTGTGTGGAAAAACAGCCTGACATGTCCCAGAAAGGCCCAGGGAAAATCCAAGCACACCATGAACAGCAGTGTCACTCCCGGTGCCAGCGCGATCCGTCACATCCCCGGGAGGAATCAAACAACAATGCAGTCCTGGGGCTGGGTAATCCCACGGTCTGCTTTGATCTCTGAAGATCCCCATCAGGATAATTTCACCATTCTCACACTGCCAGAGCTTCACTTGCCTTAAAGGACATCTGAAGAAACAGAGCTCTGAGAATAAACTGGGGTAAGGACTTCACCTATCTGCAAACTGTGCTGCTGTGCCTTGTTGCACTGACACACCAAAAGCAGAGAGAGCACAAACCAAACATGAAAGAAAAAGCTGAGAGCAGAGTGACCCCTCCCACCTGTGCAACCCAACAGAAAAAGGAGAGCCTGGATAGACAAAGTCATGGATCAGAGATCACTGTTACAAGGTGGTATTTTGTTTAATTTATTGCCTGCTTTACCATGAGACTGCATGTCACCAATTCCACTCCCTGAACCCTCACCTATCTCATATCAAGGATCTCTCTGTTCCGTTTTTCTGGGACAGAACATATAAAAATACCCCAAACAGCTTAACTTGGAGGGTGAAGGGGACACACCTGTGCCAGGTGAAGCCCAAGCCCTGCAGTGGGCAGAGCAGTGTCCCACTGCTCACTACCCCAGCGGGACAAGGGGCTGCCTACAAACCCTCATCTCCTCAGGAAGGCACCAGTGGCAGGAGGAGGGGATGCACCACACACAGCTCCATCAGCAGAAGGGGACAAGATGGGTTTGATGCAGGGATGGCCCCAGACAGGGTAGATTTTTGTCTCCCCAAGGAAAAACAACACAGCCTGCAGGTATAAACACAGTCTGGGGGGGAAATGTAGCTTCGGAAGTGTGAAGCAGAGGGAAGCTGACATTTCACCTGAAGGCCACTGAGGCTGAGAAAATCAAAGTTCACCTCAAGGAGAGTCTTGCCAGCCAGCAATGGAAACAAAAACTATCACCTTTAGGGAGATATAAACCAAACTCACGTGGTGCAACAGCCAAGAGCTTCAAAGGCCTCAAACACGTTAAGGCAAAAATCCTTTGCAGCCATCAAAGCTGTTCCACACGTGCAGCTTGAGGATTACTGTCCAAGAAATTCGTGCAGGTTCCTCCAACCGTGACAGCAGGACTGCTGAGGAGGGAAAAGAACTGAACTAGGCTGCAAACACACCACCTCTGTTAAAGCCTCTCTGACAAACCAGCTCTCAGCAAGGCCAGGCTCAGCCAGCTTCCCTCAGAAACTGAGCTCCCCGTGTGCAGGAGGAGCTGCACGTGGAACAGGGAATGGCACAGCACAGAACTGCAGGAGGAGGGAAGGTATGTGTTTGAAGTACTGAGCAGAAACCCCTGTTAATCAATACAGATGAATTCTGTGAGTTTATCATTGCCACTGCTGCTGCAGGAGTGGGAGGAAGGAGCTGGGGGTAACACCTGGCTCAGCTGTTCAGGGCAGCAGCTGCCCCCAAATCCTGCTCCGAGGGAACGAGCCAGGGGGCCGTGGAAGTCACGATTATTTGGAATGAAGAGGGGAAACAATAGGTTGGGGCCCTCTGTCTTCTTGCCTTTCTCGTGGCTTTGTGAGCTGCTGCCCCCCCAGAACAGCACCCGGGCTCGGGGCAGCCCTGGGGCTGGGCCTGGACAGGCCTTGTCCCCCTGCAGCTCCAGAATTCATCAGCAAAAGTGACACCTCCAGCTCCCCCAACCCCTGTGTCTGACTGCCCTGCACCTCTGCCCGTGCCTCCAGCCAACCAAGGGGGCACTTGGAGGCTCAAAACTGAGTCAACCCACTGAAATTTATCTGCTCAGATCCCTCTGCTCTGTTGGATTCTCTCCCGGGACGAAGCTGCAGCACATGTGACAACAAACCTGTTGGAATTCTGGCTTTCCCTGGCTGACTTTTCTTGCAGAGTTTTTCTCACCAAGACTCACAGATCCTGACTCCCACTCCATGTGAGGGTGGAGAGAAACAGGTCCTAATCTTCACCCTGGGATGAAGCTGTTGTAGTCCTGCTGACTCAAAAGATGGGGTGAAACAACATAAAAAATGTAGTAAATTTAAGATTAGCAGCCAGTGATAGACATTCCCTGCCTGTACTACGAAGGATGAACACAGAACCTGCTGAAACCTAAGCTGAGAATAATATTAGGGTAAGTCTAAGATCACAGAGGCACATTTCTTTTTTTAAGTGGTGTTTGCCCCCCTTTTTTCCTCCATACGGCTTTAATATTGATCCACAGATTAAGGATTTTTGTAGGGTGCCATTGGAATTGTTTAATGAGATACTTCTTGTGTTATAATCTTGGTAAAGAGACCCACATATGGATTTGAATAACATCTTGAAAGGAGATTGAGTGTAATAAGGCGACAGACAGATTGAAAGAAGATTAAAACTCATTTGATCCCCAACTCCCAGGGAAAGCACAATAACTCCTCCCTGTTCTCCATCCTACACACACCTGATTCCTGACACTGGGAGGAGGCAGAAGGCACACGAGTGAAAACCCAACCAAGTGCAGGTTTCCCTCGGTGCCTGGGGCAGGTTTCAGTGTCTGCAGAGGAGGGGACCCCCCAGCAGAGTCGGGACATCCCCCTCAGCAGAGCAGAGCTCAGTGCTCCCCACGTCACCAGACTGTTTGTGAGAGCTAAAGCTTTCATTTGTTTCTAATGGTATTTGGCTTGGCTTGGTTTTCTGAACTGCTGCTGCTCCCAAGGTTCAACAGGAGACATGTTCCTGTAAGCTGATTTCTCTGTGGCTGAGGATTTAATCAGATCCAAGTGGTGATTAGAGCATGGGCTGTAACCACGAGCCTTAAAGGGAGAGCTCCAACAGGAGCTCTGCCCCCCTGAAAACCCAAAGTGAAGCAGAGTCTGTGTGCTCTCAGAATATCTTGAGAATCTGCTCCTCCCGGGTCACCTTCCCTCTCAACAGGGTGAGAAGCTCCTGGTAAGCACCAGGAAACTAAGAGATGCAAATGAACTAAGGGCTGCACTTAATGTGAATGCATTAACACCACCCAGCCACCCTGGAAGGTGGGTTTTCTGACACTCACTTCACTCCAACACATCCACTGCAAACCTCCAGCACTTCCAGCTCCCTCAGACCCCGTCAGTGCTCCTGACATTCTTTCCTACAGTTTTCCTCTTGCTGCTTTGTAGGTCTGTGGTTCCTCTCATCCATCCAAAGACAGCACGATGGCATGTTTGGAGGGGTGAGAAACAGGATTATAAAAAATGGAAATGGAGCAGCATTTCCACAGCTCCACACAGAGTGAACCAAACACCAAGGCCAAAAACGCCTTTTTAGCGACAATTAGCCTCAGAAATTAGGCCTAATTTTACAGGGACTTCAATCATGACCTGGATGAAGAGCCAACGAGCTGTGCATCAAATCCATGAGCCCCGTTCCCATCTTCCAACTGCACAACAAAAGCAGCCAAGTGACTCACTCAGTGCTGGAGCTGGGGATGGAGGATGCTGGATTCTGGCTCCTGAGCCTGCTCTCCGAACGTGGCAAACACTGGCACTGCTGATGGGAATTGTCTGCAGAGGTGGAGCACAGGAACAGCTGCTCCTGAACTCCATGAAGCTCTGCACTGGGGGTACCAAGGGGTATTTCCAGTTAATGGAAGTTCCTGTTCCATTGGGAGTCAGTATTTATTTGTTAAGCCAACTTGGCAGATCAGTCCTCTCCTCACTTCCATCTCTGTGACACCTTTGAGATCCCAGCTCCTTGGTATGTGGGATAACATCTTCTTCCAAGCTATTCTTGACACTCTACTCCTACTCCTCTTCTATGCCTTTAACCATTTTAAAGCTGATCTGGGTCATGACTAATAGAATTAGGTACTAAAATCATGTGCTGTCAGAGCCAGCAGGACCCGTGTGGAAGGGAAGCCGAAGCAGCTTTCGGATGGGTGGAAAGCAGTCATGATAATGTGCTCTTTCTTCCCCTTTTTAATTAGAATTAAAGCTGGCCAAAAACCCCACCAAAACCCTCAAACCTCAACTTCGCCCTTTATTTTATCATCAACGTATTTAATTTGTGTATCAGTGTAAACCCAAAATTCTGAACAAGGGGTGATGACTTAGCCCTCAAGCACTGCTGGGAGTGAGGGCACTGAACAAATCAATGCCAACAGCCCAATTTTAGGATCTACTGAATTAAAGCAGGCACAGTTTTTTTAAACCCAGGGTCACAGGGTGAGGTTTAGTGCAAACCCCACTGCTTCTACCTGCTTTCACCTCCCCCTAGCTAATGTGAAGGGCATGTGCCCTTCTCTGGGCTATTTCCAATAACTCTTTCTTGTTTTCTCAGAAAAATAATTAAAATCAGAGCACACAACCCCCCTTCCCCCTGTGGTGACATTTGGAGACTGATCTGTCTCTCAGCTTTAGGACAGCAGTGACAGTCACACACAGGCCTGAAGGTCAAGCACTACTGTATTTTATTCCTGGCTCTGCCACTGGTGTTATTTGAAAGGCTTTAGGTAAATCAAATGCAAACACTCGTGTAAACAGCACCACAATTCCTAAAGGACTCCAGCATTTTCCAGCAGAAAGCACTACAGACACAGGACTCGTGTTTTCACAGAAAACAAACCCCAAAGAACCTCATTTTCCTAATTCTTTGAAAGGGTTAAACGCTATGAATTCCAGCTGGGACACAATTCAAGATGGAGCTCAGGAGTTTTGTCTTCTACGTGCTCAACATTCAGTTTTCAAACCTTTTCTCTGCAACTTCCAAATAGCTGCAGGAAACTGCTGCAGTTGTGGCAACTCCAGGGCTCAGCTCACCTTTCTGAACGTGGAGTTCAATTAAAAAGGAGATTTAAATTACGACAGTGTTCTCCAAAACCAGACATTCCCAAAGAGCTGCTCTGGTTTTGCTCCTTTTCCACCAAAGTTCTCCAAGTCAGTTCATGTGCCAGGTTCTGACCTGAGCACTGCCATGTGGAATATGGCTACTGAAAGCTGTGCTCACCACAAGTACCACCTGACTGCAGAGGTTTACATGGAGTTGTCTGTGTCTGGGACAGTTGTCCAGGTGCCCTGGAAAGGCACTTTTGGACTCCAACTCATCCTGAAGTAGGTGATGTAAAAAACATCCTCAAACACCAGTTCAAATTCCCAGTACAAGACTGGTCCCTGTTCTTAGGGGCAATGTTGAAGCATCTTTCCTCCAGCTCACTCCCATCAGCTGACTGGGATCTGTTCACATCTCAGACAACACTTTTATGCCTCACACATAAGTCAGATTTATTTTTGTGGTGCTTTCTCCTCCACATGAAACAATGAGTCTAAAGAATTCCTTTAAAGAACGGCTCTCTTCTAATGATTACATTTTCCAGCTGGACAAGAATGATGTTCTGGTTCAGGACCACAAGGAAACCCAGGGATGCTTCTCCCAAGACACGGAAAGCCCTGGGGTGGGATCTGAGAGTGAGAGGCAGCTCCTTCCTGTAGGCAGAGGTGTTTTACCTGCAAATGCCTGAAAGTGCACCCAAAATGCAGGCTATAAATAAACCAAGCTGTGTACAGGTGGCTGAGCCATCACCCACCTGCCAATCACAGCTCTGAAGGGTTTTACCCCCCAACCACACGCCTGAATCATTTCACTGTGACTTTTCCCGTTCTGAGGGGTTTATTTGCAGCATTATTAAGAGGAGATTATAATGCTCAGGAATCATCAACAGGCTGACTAATGTCACCTCTGTACACACAGCCCTGCTGGGACACTGAGCACCTGAACCACACACATGCACTGCCTTGTTCATCCCTAGAAAGGATTCCACAAACTCATCCCTGGGAGGGACAGAGGCCACCAGTACCTTCCATGAAGCCCCAGTGCCCCTAAAGGAGAGCTGAGCTTGCAGTTTTCCTCCTTCCTCTGATGTCAGATCACGCTGAAGGAACAATCAATGCTTCTGTCTGGCTCTCTCCCCCTTTTCCATCCCCTGGATCCGGGAGAGGCCGGGGAATCCTGGCTCCCAGCCCGTGGGACATCAATAACGCAGCGACACGGCTGCTGGAATAACCTGGCAGCACTCTGCCTCCTTCCTCCCTCGCCCTGGCTCCTACTCAAGCCTCATGCTCAGGAAGAGGGGTCACTACAGAGATCAGAACTTGCAGAGGTACAAAATAAAACCAGCAGGAACACGACCTGGCTCTTACCTGTGGAGGTCTCACCCGAGGGACTGAACAGCATTAACCCCTTCTTATGATTCCAGCATCACATTTGATTTCCAATAAAAATGCTTCCAGTGGCCAGAGAGGCCCTGTACAGAGCTGTCAGTTGATTCCAGCCCAAGGTCACTGCCAGCTGTGGATTACTGAATTCTGATGTTCATTAGAAATCAGAGCAAAACCCAGTTTTTCCCTCTCCAAGCACACAGAGATGAATCTCTGCTAAAGGAATGCACAGGTGTGATGCTTTCATTGAATTCTTACTTTACCACAGGATTCCTGCCAGGTTTTTAAGCAGAAACATTTGATCAGAAGTTAAACATGCACCTCTCTGAGCCTGTGCTTGGCTTGAATCTGGTGGGAACTGTAAAGTTTCAATTCCACACTAAAATCATGTGAGACTCTGGAATCACTGCAAGGGAGAAAGGGTTTGTATCCACAAGACTAGTCAGGTGTCTCCAAGTTACACTCTCAGGAAACACTGACTGTCCAACAGTAAGAGCAAAGGGTAGGTCAGAAATCCCATCTTCAGGCTGCACTCTGCTCAGAACAACACACACATTCCCTGTGGCCACACGGTCCCTCTCCACCCCTCACCTCCAGACACGTGTCCAGCACAAACCTGCTCTGCCTGAATTACCCATCAGTGCCAGCCCTGGGCTGACACAGTTATCACTCAGCTCTCAGGATCAAAGGGATTATTTCCCACTTCCAGAATGGATTTAGACCACAGGAAAGGCACTAAGCTCCCTGCTCCACAAACCAAAAGCCACTCTACCTATAAAAGAAACGCTCCAGGAGCACAAGTGCCATGAAACACCCTCAGTACTGATCCCAAGCAAAGGCTCCTCGGGTCCTGCTCCTCTCCTGAGCCTGCTCAGCACAAGCAGTGACCCCCAGCCTTGCTGCTGGACCAGAGCTGATCCTTTTGGCTTCTGCCAGGAGCCCAGAGGATTTTAGGGAATGAGCAGAGCGGGGCAGGTGTCTGTGGAAATAAAGAGAAACCACCAGGTCCCCGGGGAGGATGGACTGAGAGGAGGAGGGGAATTATTGTGGTTTAGAAAAGGGAAGGGGTTGGTCGAGAGAAATGCTATAAAAGCACCATGACGACAGAGGAGGGTGATGGAAAGGTCAGTCCCTTTCAATAATGCTCCTTTTTTTCTTGTCCAAATGAAATACTTGGCCACGTCCACCGGCAGAGTTCAGCTGGAGGTAAAGGACGAGACAGGGGGGCCATAAACTGCCTGGGGACGTGATGCTGGGCAGGGGGGGCTCTCCCAGCCCTTCTCCCCATTCCAAGGCAATTCCCAGGGCAGGAGACCCCGAAAGTGCACCAAAGAGAAGGTGCTGCTGTGCCCCCCGGAGCACAGAGCTGCACTGCCCCTCCCGTGCCCCCAGCAAACACCTCGGGCTGGCCCCAGCCCCTCCCAAGGGCTGCAGGAGGGAACAGCAGGTATCTTCAGAAAGGAGCCAGTGATTAATCCTGACAGACAGGCAGCCCCTGGAATTGCTTTTCAGCTGCTGGTGGTAGGTGGTCAAATTATACCTTTCCATCACATTTCCCTCTATACTGCTCATCTCCTCAGTACATTTGCTCATGAAGCACTGGAAGGATTCAGAACAATTAAACCTAACGACTGAGTAATTCCCACTCCTTCCCCCCCCCTTAATATGAAATCATTCTTTCTAGGGCTTTAGGAAAATAAATGTAAGCTCTGGAGCTCCAGCTCAGTATTAATGTACCAAAAATGGTGCATTGTAAGGGGAGATGCCACACAAAGATTTACTGTTTTGGAACCAGCTGAACAGCCACCAAAAGTTTTCAGCTATGCACGACAGGTGGGAAAGCTTTCAGGGGGGGAAAAAATAAATTATTGTGTAGTGACTGGTTCTGATATCACACAAATGAGCACATTTCCTGCCTATCACAACCTTCCTCAAGGCCGGGAGTTTTTCTTGCCGTTATTTATTCGCCAACAACAGATTTTATTTCTTAATTTATTTCCTGGGAGCACAGGAGTGGTGGCACATAAGCAAAGATGTCAGGGAGCAAATACAGAGCACACAGACATATATTCCTGCAAGGGCAGAGTAAACCCTGGGTAGCTCTGCATTCAGTGGTACAACTTTCCCTTCACCACTGCTGTATTTACAGGAGCTAAAAGTCTTTTATCAAAGGCAAATTCAAACCCCATTTTACCTTTTTACCATTTCCAGCAATGTGTTTGCGTGAAAAAAAGGGGGAGGGGACAGAGCAAGTCATCAGTTGGTAACTCCATTGAGCAAGCTGTTTTCTGCTTCATTTATCATTTGTTTTTCCCCTTCAGATGCTCCTTTGCAATAATAAAATGGAGTAGTTCCTTCCGGTCCAGGTTAAATTTTAATACACAAAAAGTCCCTTTTTTCACCCCCTAGATCCTCAAACTTCAGCTGCTCCTGGCAAATTCTCCACCCTGCTTGTCCCCAGTGGTATCAGTTCTCTTTTCCTGGGCACTGGTGCAGGGGGGGGAACTAAGGGGACATTTGGTTCAGGACTCTGCTGGCATTAAGGATCAACAACACAAGATTTTACTTTCCCCCTAAAAATCAGAGGGAACGCCAAACAAACAGGAATTGTTGGGTGTTACAGTTACTCTGCTTGAAAACATTATTTATGTGAGTAAATAAAAACTGGGCATTTAATAAGAATGTTAGGTTTGTGTGGCAGTGTTGGCAGTGTTAGGGGCTCTGCCAAGGCTGCAGGGAATGGCTGACAGTTCTGCTCCCTTCACTGCTCACACTCTGCATTTTGAGGCAGGTTTCTCACCGAGCCAGGTTCATTGGAAAAGCCCTCCCCTGTGCAGAAGGAGCAGCACATTCACGGGTATTTAAAGAACAGCATTAAAATGGGATGTTTGGATGTGAGAAGGGGGGGAAGGCAGGGGATGAGCAGTAATTATAACAATACCTTGTGCCTCGCTAAGTGTTCATAGCATGACTCATTAGATCCCAACAATGCCTGGGAGATAGGAAGTGTCATTACCACCAGCTCATACGTGGGGGAAACTGAGGTAGGAAAATTAGGATGTACTTGTCCAAGGTCACCCACCAAACGGGACCATTCCCAAGCCCCAGCCTGGGGGTGAGGGACTGCTGAGCCCCCTCCCCTGCTACAGCTCCGTGAAGAGATCACCAGAACGGGAAAGAATTCGAGCTGTTAAATTACATAAGTGTGTAGTCACCACCTAGCAATGGAGAAAAAAAGGGCTGGATATTTTCAGTTACAACTAGATTTTCTAACCAGATGGCCAGAAGAACTGACGTCACTCACATTCCAAATTACAGAGCTGCCTGAAAGCTGCTCCAGCGTTAAGGATGCTCCAGGCCTGCACTGTAAGTCAGCTTTCCAAGCCCTGTTCTGCACACAGAGCAGGAGGGGGGTTTGCCATCACTTCTGCTCTTGCAAAGCCGCTTCTTTTGGGGCACACCTGTCCCAAATCCCCTCAGGGATGTTCACATCCCCTTCTGCTGGAATGAGATCATGTTTCAGGCCTAGCACTCAGTACAAGCCTCAGAATATGGTTCACCAGGGTCCTCAGAAATCCTGAGCTTGGGAAGCTTTCTAATTTTCACTCAAACTTCCCAGAAGGAATTGTCCTCGAACACTGACTGCTCATATTTAACTCACCTGTTTGGCTGCATTTTAACTTTAAATTTCATCTTCAACACAGAATCAACAGAATTATTTCAGGTCTGCTGTGCTTTTTGCTGCTTTTTCTCTTTCTCTTTTCTTTTTATAAATTTAAGAGCAAAAAGTCAGTGCAGAGCCAGCAGGAGCTTTGCAGCACAGAGAAGGCTGGATCCAATTCCAATGTAAGAACCCCCTCCACCCCAGTGAAGTGAAATACCTGAACAAGTTCCAAAAAACCATCAATCACTGCCTGGACACTTTCCCACCTTCAGTGAAACAAAATACATGAGGGGCCTTCGAAACATTTGTAACCCAAGCCATGTGAGAGTTCTGGGAGAGCAGCAGAGAATCCCAGGGAGACCCAAACCCCGGGGTGGAGATGCTGTGCTGCAGCACCCTCAGAATGAGGGAATTCCCAGTGTGCCCATTAAAGCACTGATCCTGTACATCCCGGGAGCCGACACCCCTGTGCTCCAGGACAGCTGGCCCTGGTCCCATGGGATGTTGATCCAGCCCTGGGTAAAGCTGGACTATGAATCCCAGAATAACTGAGGTTGGAAAAGCCCTCCCAGCCCATGGATCCCCCCTGTGCCCATCCCCACCTTGTCCCCAGCCCAGAGCACTCAGTGCCACATCCAGGAGTGGGGACTCCAAACCTCTCTGGGCAGCCCCTGCCAGTGCCTGACCACCCTTTCCATGAGGAAATTCCTCCTGATGTCCACCCTGGCGCTCCCCTTCCCCAGCTCCATTCCCACCTCCAAAGGTGCCTCAGCACAGAGGGATCAGGGCTTGAATCCAGAGCAGAGCCATGAATTTCCCACTGACCAAACCCCTGACCCCCGGGAGGAGCCTCGTTAACACAGCAGTGCCAAGTGTCCCTGGAGTCAGCGACAACCACAAAGCACCCCCAGCAGAGCACCCTGGCTGTTCCCAGGGCAGGGAAAGCAGGAAGGAGCTCTTCCCGCTGGCCATCAGCCTTCCAGGCTCACAGGAGGAACGGCAGGAGAAGTAATCTGCTGCAAAGCACACCCTTTGGAGGGTGAGAAAGGTCTGATTATGATGAAATACATTAGGGAGAGATGAAAATCGGGAGGAAAGCAGGAAGAGGACATCAGGTAAAGCAAGAAGAAAAGGGAGCTCAAGGAACTATTGGAAGGCTGGGAAAGGGTGGGACATGCTACTGCCCCCAGTTTTAGGAGAAAAGCAAAATAAAACAGAATAGGTAATGAAATATTTCAGGGGTACAACATCAGCCCTCAGACAACAAAATGCACCCTCAGCCTTGTCAGCCTGCAGGTCACTGAGTATTTAACAGAAATCCCACGGGTTTTTTACAGCTTGTCTTCGGAGTGGTTTAGTGCCTCTGTTCAAATGGAGCTTTACCCAAAAACCAGCTCACTCCACATAACAGTTCATGGACTGACAAAAGCCAACAGCAGCTGCCAGCTCCCCAAATCTGCAGCTGAGTCAGGGGGGTTGTGGCACTGGAACTCCAGGAGAGCACTGATTATTGGCCCAGGATCACGTACACACACCTTCACCAGTCATGATCCACAGCCCTGTGCTGACTGGGAATGTTCAGCTGGAATAATTCTTGGTCCTGAAAAGGTCAGGTCCCATTTCTGGTCACTCCTGGTGCTCCCAGCCTACCTTGGCTCCATGTCCCAACAGTAAATATGGGATATACAACTCCCCCTGTG
Organism: Pachyramphus minor; assembly: GCA_013397135.1. Lineage (NCBI taxonomy): Eukaryota > Metazoa > Chordata > Aves > Passeriformes > Tyrannidae > Pachyramphus > Pachyramphus minor. Next base: position 249,773 of record VYXB01006186.1, read on the forward strand.
CTCCAGCCTCCAGGCCTGACTGACACCTCCCATCCCAGCCACAGCATCACCAGGAAAATTTGGGCTAAGAACTGCAACACAGACCAAAGCAATGCATTCCCACTGGAAATAACTGGGCAGACGTGAGCACTGACCAGCTGTGTGGTGGGAACACACACACACACATCCAGCAACCTTCCCAAAAGCCCCCCAAAGTCCCACAGCTTTGGAAAAATGCTGTAAGTGACAAACCAACTCACCAACTTTATGTATTTCAAATGTTACTCACTAAAAGGCCTCCATCAGGTTCAAGGCTGCCCTCCCAAAAACAGAAAGTCCATTTTGCTCACCTCTGCCCCACCTCCTGCAGTGCAACTGAGAGCACAACCCTGGCCAGGACACCTACCAGTGCCACACACATCCAAATGCACTGGTCGTGGCAAAAAGCAGTACTTGAGTCACTTTGTAAACACTTCCAGTCAGTGAAAAGCAGCAATTAATTGCAAACTTAATGTATCGTAGACGGGGACGCTTCTATAAACTCGAACTCTCGGGGGAATGTACAGGGATTAAATAATAGTCTTATAGTCATTAAAGGCTCTTTCTTTGTCCATGCATTGGGTTTTCTTGCACTGACTGGTATTTTATTACACATCAGTTGTCCCAGACAATTGATTATCTATCCTGATCACGGGAGGTGAGGAAGGGTTGTTTGACTACAGCTATTAAAGATCCATCAGATTTGTTAAAAAGGGAATAATTACTCCACTGCTTTTGTAGTTTCTCTTCACTCTCCCTTAGTTACAAGAATCCTTGTTTTTATCAGGGATCAGGGCACGATCTCCTGCACTTACTCCACTGACTGAGGTGTCCCAGATTTCCCAAGAATCCACCCCACTGAGCTCGGGATCTGTCAGAAATACTTGTTTATAATCAAAACCCTAATTATGAAAAAACAAAAACAAAAAACAAAAACATACTACCAGTAGTGTAACGTTTATATTTTTAGAAGGCAAACCACACCAAAACCAGGCAATACAAACTCCAGTGTAAAAGCAACTCCTGGACTGGGAAGATCTCCCTGAACTGGAGGGGCCCTGGAATCCAGGCTGACACAAACTGGGATGGCTGGTGCTGCCCCACAGCCTTTGCAAGGGGCTGTTCCCAAGACATGCAGAGAATTCTAGAGGCTAAAATAAGACACAGTAACGCAGGAACTGACTACAGGCATCTCCAGAAAAGGGAAATGATTCTCTGTGAGCAGAGGAAGGGCCCTTTCACAGCCCTTTCCAGGTAAATATTGTCAGCACTGCCTGTTCCACCTACAGCACATGAGGCAGAACCTGCCACAGCAGGGCCAGGAAGAGATGAACAGTCTGGAAACCAAGCTTGGGCACATACTTCAGGGTTTCAGCAAACACAGCCCATTCCTCCTAAATCATGTGAGGTCTGTGGAGTGGAGTCAAGTCCTTGAAAAGAGTGACTATTCCAGACATACAGACAAAATAAACAGCCCCACAACCCAAACAGCCTGCACAATTAGACTAAATTGTTGATCATTCCAAGGGCCTGAAAAGAATAGGCGATGGAGAAACATCTGTGTAAATTAAAACCGACCCCTGGAGCCAGAGGAGCCTTCCTGGAGATTCCAGGATGCTCTATAAACACTCCCAGCAGAGCCCCAGAGCTGGTGCTCCCCCCACAGCTGGGACCAGTTACAGTCCCAATCCCAGCGAGGTGGCAAAGGCTTCTCCTCTAACCAGGCTTTGGGACAGGCCAATGTTTGTGCCCCACGTGCACAGCTGGAGAGAAGGAGTGCACAGCTCACATGGGAACGGGGACAGGGCAGAGCAGATATTATTATTTTTACTGCATAGCTGAGGTGCCTTGGAATTCATCTTTAAAACAAGCAGCAAGGGAAAAAAAACCCCCAGACTCCAGAAATCCTGCTGTCCCATCACTTCTGTTCTCTCCCAGATGGGAACAACTTGATTTTATGGAGTATTTGCTGCAGAAAATGTTTTGGGGCACAGTCTTCCAGTCCACGGAAGGACCTCTGCAGCAGCTGATGGGCACTTTCCTGCTCCCACACCTGTTCTGATCCTGGTGAGCTGAGAGGTGAAGGAAGCTGCTGTGGACTGCTCTGACCTCCCTGTGTTTGGCACTACGATAAAACAATCAGGTTGCACAACAGCCACCTCGACTCTGCTACACCTACTCATTACCTTTGTCCTCCTCTCCACAGCCTCATTCATTTGCTTCATTTTCTGCTAAATTACATTTCAAGAAGGAAGTCGGTGCCTCTCGATGCATTTACAGAGCACGAGGCACAGAAGGTCACGACTCTGCTTTCCAGCCTCTACTCCAGCACGAATAATAATGAATCTGGTGTTGGTGTTGCTGTGAAATGGAGCCTGTAATCACAGCGTGGGATCAGAGGGGGACCGACTACTATTAGCACAGAGAGAAACAAAAGTCAACAAATGAATGCCAAGATGATGTCAATGGAGTCACTCCAGATGTGCAGAACCATCCTATAAAATAAAATCTGAAACTTTGGGGGGCCAGGGGGGATTCAGACCATTCCCTTGCACAGATCACCCTCCTCAGCCTCAACTACTCACAAAGTGGAAGAAGATTCAACACAAATTCAGTTCTTCCAATTGTCCTGGTTTGACATAAACCTGGAATAGCTCCAAATCGTTGTTGGGAAGAAAGAGGAAAGAAATACTAAAATGACTAGCTGAAACTCCTAAAATTAATGCAACAGGGAGAATTTCTTCTCTCAGGCCTTTACAGAAAGAAGCTTCATCTGAATGAGAAACTCCTTAAACTTAAACAAGAATTCTGAAGTTTTTTTCTCCTTTCTGAGGTCAAAACTACCTATTTAACAAGGTCTCTTTGTTCATTATAAATGCATGTGCAGTTTACAAACTGAGTCAAGAGAGACATTTTGTGCCATTTCTGATAACAGCTCCACAGACTCAAACACCTCTTTAGCACTCGATCTATGAGTCAACACTCCAGCAACTGATCCTGAGCCTCCTGGCTTTTCCTATGGCAACCACCACACTCCCTTCCATGAAAACACTCAAAAAACCCCAAACAGGGAACGGGATCAGAAGGGAACCATAGGAGTTCCAGTGGGACACAGCTGTCTGCAGACTCCTCTGCAGGTCACCCAGACATGGCACGGAGAGGAGGGCAGACAGGAGGCTGGGAAAGGCCAAAATCTGGCTTGATTTCTGTTCCCTGTAATCTCTGCTTTTCTCCACCAGCGGTGGCTCAGAGTGCTGATGTGTGTGTCTTTGGAAAGTTAACATTTAACAGAGATTTCAGGTCTACTGAATTCCAAGAAATAAAAATAAACTCTTGCCCTGCTTTGGCTGCCAGCTGAGGCCAGTGTTTGCTGAGGGGAGAGCTCAGGACCTCGGAGATTTTTGGGGGGAGCAGCTCCAGCAGATTCCCTGGCTGTGCCCCCTCCCCAAACCCCCCATTTCGGGTTTGGAACAGCCCCTCCTGCAGCTCAGGGGCTGAACTGCCAGAACAACAGGGCAAATGTTGAGTGTTCCAGGCTTTGTTCTCAGAACAACCAGCACGTGCAGCAGCCTCTCCTCTCCCAGGTTCCTCTCCACACAGACCTTTGGGCTGCAGCTGAAACGCTCCTCACTGACAGGGGAAACATCAGGGCACCCTATAGGACACCCTATAGGAGCATCCAGAGTCCAAATGAGAGGTATGGACACTTCAAACCAACACCTCCACCACCAAAATCCATCTTTCCTTAGCACCAAACTCCCTCCCACTGCCAGCCAGGGGATGGTCCCTGATTGGGTTTTTTTAATTGATTATATGTATATGTGTGTGTGTGTCTGTGCCTTATTTTGTGCTCTCACCTGCCCCATGCCCAGGTGAAAACACATCAGCACAGAACAAACACATACAACACAGTTCGAAAATAAAGTTACCTCTACTCAGTAAAAATTAAAGACACACTGGGCTGCCTGAAGCAAACACACATTTATCTTAAGTTTGTTGTTAACGTAAAAGATTCTAGTGGGTTTCTTCCTTTTTTTAAAAAACCCAATCTTTTCTCTGTAAAACAGATATAAAATAGATCATGCTTTTTGAGTATTTCTGAGAATATTCTCCATCTACCTGTAAAAGCAATTATACTGAGCCCTAAGGTGCAAATAATTATGCCCAGGGAGTACAGAATTGGTTCCTTGATTTGTCTTGATTTCTAATGTAAAATGTGGAAGGAAGAAGAGCCCAAAATGTGACTTTTACCAACACAGGAAAGTTTAAACAAACCAGAGCTGGGGATTTCTTTTAAAGGCAAAGATACCAAAGTTCTGTGACTCAGCATTTCTGAGAGAGGCACCTTTGGGCCTCAAAAAGAGGGAATATTCTTCACAATGAGGAACAACTGAATATTCTACTGTGAGAAACTGCACTGAGGGTTTTTTCACTTCAGCTATATGTGCCTGTATACGTCCTGTGACTACTTCTGAGGCCAACAAAACCAAAACTCGGGGGAAAAAAACCACAGAAATTCTGTCTGGTTTCTGCACAAAACCATAAATTGCTCCCAGCTTCCCTGGAACCAGCTCCAGGTCTGGTCACACAACAAGTTTCCAAATCTCAAGGATCTCAGCCCAAGTTTGAATTGTTATCATGGCACCTGAAGACCCCGGGATTTCCTGCTGGTTTGAGGTCTGGGACCCTGCAGAGACCCTCGTTTGGGGCTGGTTTGGGTTCAGGGAGGGAGCTGAGGGTGGGGGTCTCACCTCTAGGGATACAGCACCACACAGCTACAAAGTCACCCAAAACAGCCTCAGAAATCATCCAAAACCACAGCTACCTTTAAAACTGACATCTGTCAGGAGGCTGGAGGCCAGAGAGGAATCTGAGGGCACATGATTTCTCCTTCATTTGCTCTGGTCCCTCTGCACCCCAGTCAGGCCTCCTGCTCTAGAGGAACCTGCAGCAGCTCCCTGCAGTGAAGGTCTGGAGAGATGTGTCCTGCAGCAGGCAGATGGAGAGAACAATGACCAACCCACTCCCTGCCATGGACACAACGGTGCAGGGACCTCATTCCCTGCCAGGGGCTCTGCTGAGACACCTGGAACACACCTACTGAAATCCAGCTCACAGGGGAGCTGGCAAGAGAGGGGGAGCAGTTTGGAACTGCTCCTAACACGGCAGAGTCGAGACTGACTTAAAAATCTAAGGAAGGCAAAGGAGGGTTTGGAAGCACCTGGATGAAACACTCGCTGTATTAATGCCCAATTCTGCAAATCACCAGGGCTCTGACAGAAATGAGCCTTAAGCACCTCTGGGATCCCCCACGGGTGGACCCCAACCTGTCCCCCACCCCAGCTGGCTCAGCCACCCCCTGAATGGCTCCGTGGCCAGCACCCATCCCTGCTGGAATCACCCCTAGATTTCAGCCCAACTCTGCAAGCCTGGGAAGCCAAACCCCACCACTTGGACTGCAAAGCTGGGGAGACGGGTGAAATCAAGATTCTACCTTCAGAGCACAAGAGGATCACATTTCTCCTCCACCCCACACTCCCCTCACCACCCTCCCTCCACTTCCTTCTTCTCCTTTTTTAATACTCTTCCAGGTCTGGCAACCCCTGTGTTTTTTTTCCTCCATAGAAACCGCCATAACAGCGACTTTGAGCCAAGCTCCAGCTCCACAAACACAGCCTGGCCCAAGGCAGGCTCGGGAGAAGCACGGAGACATGGAAAGAAATGTCCAGGATAGCCAGGGGCTGCCAAGCACATCTGATCCTTCAAGGTACTGCTCGGGATAAAGGTACAGTCCCATTGATCCAGCTGAGATCCAGACCCTGCTCCTCCCCACTCCCCCAGCAGGGTCCTGTGCACACACCAGAGCAGCAGGATGGCACGATGAGACAGTGCCTAGCACAGATAATCAGGGATGAATTCAAGCCCAGCAGAAGAAATGATGTGCACAGAATGGCACTGGGTTTGTCAGGACAGTTTACAACATCACCACACACGACACCCGGGGCTCTGCAGACATGGAAGTGCACACAAATTAAACATGTTTGTGGCTGACCTTCTGCAGCTGGAGAAACAGGCACAAGGGGACACAATAAATTGCCACAAAGAGCCAGTACAGTAAGAGCAAAACTCAATTCTTCTACAGCTCAGGCCTGCACCCCGAGCTGCCCCTTAGCTGTGTGTCCAAAACCAAGTGCAGTATTTTTGTTTGCCTTTCAACACAAGGAGCCTCAAACCTTTGAATAAAAAGACTTCCCAAAGGTCAGAGCTGGTGGACTCCCAGTACTGCAGTATTACAGTTATTTTTCTTCAGTGTTAGGTAAGAAAAACAGCCCAGCTACAGCGTATGGAAATGCCAAGTGAAAACAATTCCTGCTATCAGAAGGGGCAGGCTCAGAGCTCCCTTGCTGCTCCTTCCCTCCCAATCTGCAGGAAACACAGCTGAGCCTCCCCTGTGCACTTGGAAAGCACAGGGACAACACAACAGGCCCCAGAGGCTTGGGAGTAGAAAGATAAAGGAATGCAGCATTTTGGAGAGGAGAAGAAAAAGGGCAGAGACTGCTCACAGCCAAGGACATCGCCCTGAGGGCTGTGAAAAAACACACAGCAGGTGCTGGTGCCTCTGGCTTTGTGGGGTCCCTCAGGGCAAAGGGGGATTCACCCCTGGAAAGAAGGGAGTCCCAACACTCCCTCCCCTCTCCTCTCTGGAAGCAGAGACAGAAGGCTGTGGAGCACCACCAGAGAAGCTGGCACCACACCAGACCCCATCTGCTCGTCCGTGCTGTCAGAGAGAGAGAGAACAGTCATGTGCTACAGGCAGCAACTGCACATTTGGGGGGAAAACCCCCGGGACCCACAGCTGGATCCTGTGGATGCTGCACACTGTGAGTGTAACCAGCCAGGCCTGTGGCCACGCTGAACACAGCATGTGAGTCCCTGAGGGGCATCAGAACCCTCCTGTGCATGAGGTGACTGATTCACCCTCCCTGCTGGGGGGACCTGGAACTCTGTGCCAGGGCATTTCCAGGATCCAGAGCAGAGTGATGCAGAGTCCCTCAGGCACAGAGAATTCACAGACTGGACTTTCCATCCCCCCCACTTCCTGCAGACATTCTGCTCCCTCTGTGCACCCTGTTAACCTCAACAAACACACAGAAGGAGAATCAAACAACTCTTGTGTTCCAGTTAAATCATATTGGAGTTTCCCATCAAGGCCCTGCCGTGTGACTTCCAGAAAGCCAGCTTTGATTTACCCCAGCTCAAGGGAGACAGGGATCAATCCAGCTGAGCTCCATCCCAGCTCTCCTGCACCTTCCCCAGGGGATGATCTCAGTCTCAGAGGGGGGATCTCCTGCACCCCCAGCCTCCCTCTCCCCTTCTCCTGCCCTCAGCTCCCCCGTGGCCCCCACACAGTCACGCATTTGGATCCACTCCAGGACACTGCAATAAACAACTTTTCTTAGAATCTCATTCCCAACCCCCCCCTTCCCCATCCTGTGTATTTTGTCTGAGGCTGTGGTTCAAAACACCGAGACAGAATTATTGCAACCCATCTTTTTTACACACTGTGCAGACTGTCTCCTCAGCATGATGCATTTTTAATAGGTTTTCTAAATGCAGACAACCAGGCTGCTAATAACAAGTTGCTCCCCCCCCCTTTCTTTCCTCCTCCTTTTATATATTTTTTTTTCCAGAAGGTAAAGCTGCTGCAGAGCTTTGATGTCTCACTGCACCTTACTCAAAGAAACACAGTTCATATGGCAAACAATTGCAAAATCCACAGTGCTCGAGTGTGAAAACTGTGACAGTCAAGAGAGGAAGGACTCTGGTGCTTCCCTACACCCCTGTTAGGTCCACCACAAGTTTTACTCTCACAAGCCACAAAAAGAGGAGTGTTTGAACATGAATTGAACAAAAGATCTCAGGATGCTGGGCACTGAACCAAGGAGAAAGATAAACTCCAAATTTAGCCTGCCACAGGCAAAGCCCATCTCCTGCAACACTTGAGACAACTGGGGAGAACTCCTCCTCCTCCTTGGACCCAGATGAAGAGAAGAAACCCTGCTGTCTGGCTACACCACCTTTCATCTCCTGCCCTATCTGCATCTCTCCCACTCCTTCACTCTGCAACTCCCCCCTCTGCTTCCCTGGCACCTCATCAGTTGTGGGGTTATCCCTGCACGGATCAATCCCCAGCTGCTGGGAAAGGGCTGATCCTGCAGTGCAGGGTGTTGCTTCAGCTCCTGCCCCAGGTGTGTGACAGCAGAGTTACCAAACACCCACAGCGAGGAGAAGGATGGGAGGCCCCGAGCAGCAGGGTCTGGCACTGCCTGTGGGTGGGAGGGTGGGTAAAGGAGGATGAAATATGGAGAGGAAGGGACACACTCCTTGCTGTGACAGAAAAAGGCATCACCCTGCTCAAGCCTGCCTAAACCCACTGCACTTTCAACCTTTAAAAGTAAAGCTACAATTTAGCTTTACTTTTGCTGAAAAAATACGTGTATAAATAAAAACCAGGAGCACTGATGTCACTAACTTCTTTCCCCCCCTGCTTTTCCAAAAACGGAACTTTAAAAATGGGCCAAAATTCAGGAGAAAAGGCTCCACTGTCTCCAGAGCTAAAATGTACCAGTTTGACTTGGCAGCCAAACAACTTTCCACTGATTTGATGCTCTCCCCCTCCTCGAATTCTCCCATCCAAATGCAGCTGGAAATGTCGTTAGAGAAAAGAAGAGGCATTTCCTGTGCGGTTCCCCCTTCCCCCACCACATTCTTGGCACAAAAGGCAAGGGAAAAGCTAGAGAGACAGAGTGTGCATGAGAGGGAGAAGAGAGAGGCAGTGTGCAGGGATTTCTGGCTGCTCCCCAGAAAACCTACAACAGGAATTGCACGGCTCAAAAGAGACAATTTCCCCCCCTTCCCCAAGGCTCTGGAGCCCTTGGTTCAGTATGGAATGGTGGTTAGAGACATGAGCAGGGCACTACAGCCTGGAAAGGACACATTCCAGACACTGCAGAGCCCCCAGAGGAGAGATCAAGGATACTTCCCACAACCAGCCACACACAGCTCAGTTATTTACACCTTAAATCCAGCTGCATTAAAAGCCTTCAGAGCTCCAGAGGTGCAAGGAATAACGGGGGAGAGGGGCTGACAACACACAGATGGGATGGGGACAACACAGACAAGGCTTGTTTTAGTGCCTTGGTCTTTGGCCACATCTGATTGACTTTTTTTTGATACCATTGGTTTGACATTTGAAAATCTGACCAAGGAGCTCATGCTCTGAAAAAACCAACAACCAAGGCCTCGCACAGGACAAGTTTCCAGCGCCCTGTTTTTTTTCAGAACATGTGTATTCAGCACTTTGTGAAAATTAAATCCCTCCACGGAATCCAAATGCAGGCCCTGGCAGGAGCTGGCAGTTCCAAAAGCAGCAGCTCGGTGAGGCTGGCTGCAGCCCAGCCATTCTGCACTGTGGTGCCCTGCAGAAAGCAGCATTGTCCCGGCCCCACAGCCCCGATGCCACTCCCCGACTGCTGCACCACTCAGGGGCCTTTGTGCAGAGGATCCCAGGGAACAGCCCTGAGCTGGGCACTGCAATCTGACTTCCCCTGGTTTCACTTAGTCACTGCTCCAGAATGGATCAAAGCCTCCTCAAAGGTTGAGTCAATTTAAACATTCAGTTTGCTTCTTGAGCTGTGAATTAAATGCATTCTTTGGTGGCTGGGTAGGGATGAGTGACTCAGTCTGTATAAACATTAACTGACTCTAAAGCTAATGGAAAAAAGAAATATGGGAAGGAGAAAAAACAGACTCGAACGTAACTTCTTGTTTCAGCTGGCAGCAAACCCAGGTTTGGTGGGTGCATGGGGGCTCTCAGGGCTCTGCACCACCCACCCTGGTTCCTCCAGGGAACAACTGCCCCCCAGCCTCTGGGATTCTGAAGGTCTCAGTCCCAAATTCACATCCGTGCAGGGGAAGGGAACACAGAAAGGGTGTGGCCTAATGACTTCCTTCTTTGTTCTGCAGTCAAGCAGCAGCACCAGGCAATCTCTACCCTCGCTTCCTCCTTGGCAGCAGGAAGAGTTCTCAGTTCACTGACAAGACCTTGCTCTCCCTATAAAATCCTCCAGTGGGTCCCATTCTTTCAGCAGGAACACTGCACAGGTTTTCACAGACCTCAGAGGAGCCCAGTGCTGCAAACACACACAGACAAGCAATTCCTGTTGCAAAGAGTTTAAATCCAAAGACAAGGAAAAGAAAGGCCCCTTTTAGCAGATCTGGATTAACACGATTTAGATCATACTTACAGGGGATTTATGTGGCAAAGGAATTAAATTTACATATCCTTAGTCCCAGCTTCCACTCGAGCAACCGTGAGACTCCTCACTACAACACCCCATGGAGCACATGGAAATCGAGATGCTGGGAAGACACAAACACCAGCACCCTGCCCAGGCCACCACAGCACCCAACACTGCCCAGCTGCCTCAGCACAGAGTCACAGATGTTCTCCCTGGAGCTGGCCTGTCCCCAAATACGAAAACAAGGCAGAGGAACAGACCCTGTATGACTCGCTGAGTGGGCTCAGACACCTCTGTGAACACCCCCTGCTCCTCCAAGGCTCTGGCCTTTCCTCCCTGCTCGGAGCCGTGGATAACACACACTTGGCACTGGGAACGTTTGATGCTGTTTGACTGGGCTGTGATTCACAGGGGCAGCTCCCCCCCTCTGTTCTGCTCCTGCATTTCAGCATCACCCCTGTGCTCCCTTCCAGGGGGAGAGCTGGGCCTTGGGATATCAGCTGCTGGAGAACAGCTGGCAATGTCCCCACTTGTGTGCTGGTGATGGGCTGTGCAGCGCCTTCCAAACTGCATTAAAACCTCTTTACAGCAGCATAAAGGAGCCTCAGAGTAAACAAAAAGGCCCCGCAGGGACAGATTTTATACAAATGGTCTCTGTAATGGAGCAGGTTCTGCTCCAGCCCCAGCACAGGTGTAACAGTGTGTGTGTGAATGTTTGCAGCCTTCCAGGTCACGGCTGTACCCACAGACTGTGAGACAGAGCAGCCCTGAGGCTGCTCCAGAGTTCTACCTGACCAAAACAGGCAGCTTTACCTCGGAATGTGTGCCAGGGACACTGCCTGTGGATGTCCACTTCTCCATACCTGCAGGCATCTGAGCCCTCACATCCATCATCTTCCTGCTACATACAGTGTTTGAAAATAAACCAGGAGTCATCTTGGCCCCCTCTTTCCTCCACTAAACCCAACAGAGTCCCAAACACTGCCAACTGGACCCGAGGAACTGCACACATTCCTTGCTGTAGGCAGCACAAACTATGGGAGAGCTCAGGCCTGGTTCCTGCATTTCCTGACCTCTCTCATAGGTGTTAAACAAAATTCAGAGGCTCCCAGAGCACAAGGTAAAAGACAATTTCATATATTCCTCCACATATTAGAGCAGCCATTGCAGCCTTATACATAGGAAAGGAATGTTCAAGACCCAAAGCAAAAGCAATTAATTCTCACTCAGCTGAGGTGGTTCCCTTATCTCCTCCTTCCACAGACTCTCCCCACTGCTGCACACGGGGCCTACAGGGCAGTAACACTCAGCTGCAGTTTGCTGCTTTTCTAGACAAGGAAGTGAAAGTGCAGTAACACAGAAAGGACCTTAAACTAATGCTGCAGGTCAGCAAGAGCCCCTCACAGCCCCAGCGCTCCCCAGCAAACTCTCTGCAGTCTCAACACCACAGCAATGTCCCTCCTCTGCACATCCCTCTCCTCCCTCTTCCTGCAGAGGGACAAGGTGTCCATCCCCTTCCCACCAACCAGGGGCTGAAACGAAACCCAGAGCTCTGCTGCACAGCAAAACCAAGCGATGGAAAAAGGCTTCCCTGAGCTATTTGAGAAGCCTCTCCCAACACGTGTCCGTGGAATTCTGGGCTTCGGGAGCTCAGAATAGTTCAGACCTGCATATTTTCAGTGGCAGAAATGGATGCAGAACACTTCAGAAATGGTTGTAGGACAGTAAGCAACTGCAGGGCCTCACTCAGAAGGGAAAGCTTGCTCACTGCACAGCACAACACTGATAAGAATCTTGGCCTCACCAAGAATTCACCTGAGCCTCACCAGCTCTGCCCATGACTCATGGCCCACACAAAGTCCTTATTTCAAGTGTTCTGAGCCTCTCCCTGCAGCTGGCAGTGCAGGGCTCACGTGTGAAAGGGAGGCAGAGAGAGACAAGTGCTCAGCTCACAGACAGACCTGCCCAGGTTCATGTGCCACTACCACCTTTTCCTTCGGAAGCTGCTCGCCTTCCCCACGGCTCCCAGTGTGCTTAGATGGAGCTCAGAACCCGTGGTTAAATAGTTGTGGTCCTACTAAGTAAGTGAAAAAAGGTGGTTGAACTTGGTAGGGGTGGGGGTGAAGGCAGCCAAGGAGGAATGAAATCCGCTGAGTATCAGCTTCCCAAACCTCCCCTCCAGGAGCAGCCGTGCTCACTTTGTTCTGGGAAAAACGAGGCAAAACACCCTCCTTTTTTACTGGCAAATCTCAGCGGTGATAGCCAGATGTGTTGGGATTTACCAAGCAGCGACATCCACATGCAAATAAACACTTCAGTTTTGTCGGGATGTTTATCCCTGGTGGGTGGAAATCACTGCCAGCTACAGTTGGATACTCCCAGCTGTTATCACCACTATTTTGTGCTACAAAACTGGAAGGATGGAACCTTCAGAGCCACACTGTGGCAACGGATCACGCACAAGTGCCACATGTTCTGCACCCAGCTCCTGAGGTTATTTGGCCCAGGAGGACCAGGAGCTGTGACAGCCCCTGTCCCCTGGGGACTGAGGCTCACACAACCAGCCCAGCTCCTCCCTGAGCTGCTCTTTCCAAGTCCCTTTTGTTTCCCCACAACACTTTGCACACTCCCTGTCTGTCTCCACTTCCTCCTGCCTACCCTGCGGTCGGAGTGGGGAGCCAAGGGACTAAGGCCAATTAAATGTGGGAGCAGGTGGCAGCCAGGTGGAATTCTGGGAAGGAGAGCTGAAATTTCCTCTATTCTCGAGGATCTGCTCTCTCTGCACTGAGATCATACTTACAAAACAGGTGCTGCTGCACCATATGTCTCAGAGAGTCACACTAAGCAAATTCTATCTTGCAACAGAAGAATCCTTTTCTTTCTTCCTTTTTTTTTTTTTTTTTTGATCCCTCAGGTATCAAAACCCTCTGAGGAGACTCCAGGGTGCTTATGCAGAAGGTGCCGGGAGCATAACATGTCCTGGTGAATCCTGCAGTTGAATTTAGGTGCAATAACATTTAGTCTACTACTCCCTTTCTGAATAAAACCTAAAAACATCTCGGACACTGCTGAAGCAACATCTCAACACAGTGTGGAGACACAGACAGAGGTCTGCTGGTTCTGACCACTTCTTGTTCATCCCCTTCAGCAAACGAGAAGAAAAGCAATCCAAAAAACCTCTCAGACATAATGATGTTACCCTTTATTAGGAAGCCATTAAAGAATTATTGGGGTTGTCAGAAAGGCCTGACAGGAACACTTAAGTCATCAGCCTGCTGTCCTCTCTTTCACCCCTATTCTTGGCCCTTCCTTTGGAGATGAGTATCTTGCACAAACAAAATTACCTTTGATTGCAACAGTTGAACTTCTGAGAGCAGTGAAAAGCAGCTTTGCTGACTACAGGGAGTGGGGCTGCCCCAGACACAAACACGGGAGAGCAAACGAGAAAAACAAGTTTTAAGTAAAGCCACTTCTCGATTATCAATTTTCCCTTCTGTGTGGTGAAGCCTGAACATACGTCTGAAGAGTGTGATACCAGTGACACGTTACACGAGGCGACTCGGGCATTGAGAACAAGGTGGCAACGTGTGAACAGCAGGATCCTGCAAAGTGCTGAACACCCTCAAATCCAAGAGGCTGCACGAGGCAGCTCCAGCAAGAATATCTCCTGTGACACCTATGCTGACACGGGGCATACTGTCCCTCCCAGAAAAGCCCAGAATTTGAGTTAATACTGCTGCCAAGAAGGTGGAGGGGCCAAGGGGCCCATCAGCCACATCCTGAGTCCCTGCCCTGGGGATTTCTACAGCCTCCAGTGTCCCACCAGAGCCAGCAATTCTTAAACAGAATTGAACTGCCCAACTTTTTACATCAAATGTTCTAAGCTTAATTGATGTAATCGGAGAGAAGAATTTGGGGTTATTTTTAGCCAGTGGTTGCTGCTGCTTTTTATGTATATACACTAAGGAGACAGCCATTACCAGGATCATTTTACAGTATGTTCATGCATAACTGGATGGAGGAACATTTTTATACATTCATACACACACACACACTCACTCTCCCTAGATTTTAAGTACATATTTTTTACATACATGTCAAAGAATAATTCTGTGTGCAAGGAACCTGAGCACACAGTGTATATCATCCTGCCACCATGCAAAACAGTTCCCTTCAAACCAACCAGCTACATCAATCTGTAAAATTTGTCATACCATCAGAGGGAGAAATTAATCTATAGCACTGTAAAAAGGAGGAAGCACAATGAAACGAGATTTGCAATTCATGGGCTCAGTGGGGTTTATTTTAGGGGGGCGAGGCTGACAAGGGAGGCTGATGGATTTGGTTTTTAAACCAGCAGGACCAGCACCCCCTCCCCATGTCCCCCCCNNNNCCCCCCCCCACTCCCCCCCCCCCAGCCCTTTTTCCAAGTGCACAGCGCCTGTAAAAATTCCTGCGCGCTATTTGCAGGCAAGGTCACTGTGAAAGGGCATGGCTGGGAGCCAGGGTGTTTTTCAGCTGAGCTGCAGGGAGGGGAGGGGAGGCTCAGGAACTCAATTATAAGTTTCTCCAGTCTAGCCGGGGCTGGAGCCCAGACTGCGGCTGTTCCGCCCTGCGCCCGCCGCCCCGGCTGCCGCCGCTGACACATCCCGCAGGCATCCCCGGAGCTCCCTGCGGCCGGGGAAACGGGGCAGCTCTGCCCGGGCCCCTGCACCCTGCATCCCTGCTCCAGCCAGGATAAC
>VYXB01006186.1:264843-307390 GCA_013397135.1 Pachyramphus minor
CGGGGCAGCTCTGCCCGGGCCCCTGCACCCTGCGGCTCTGCTCTAGCCAGGATAACGGGGGAGCTCTGCCCGGGCCCCTGCACCCTGCAGCTCTGCTCCAGCCCGGATAACGGGGGAGCTCTGCCTGGGCCCCTGCACCCTGCATCCCTGCTCCAGCCCGGATAACGGGGGAGCTCTGCCTGGGCCCCTGCACCCTGCGTCCCTGCTCCAGCCAGGATAACGGGGGAGCTCTGCCTGGGCCCCTGCACCCTGCGTCCCTGCTCCAGCCAGGATAACGGGGGAGCTCTGCCTGGGCCCCTGCACCCTGCGTCCCTGCTCCAGCCAGGATAACGGGGGAGGTTTGCCTGGGCCCCCACACCCCTGCAGGAGCCGGGGGGAGGCTCTGCTCCATCCCTGGGTAACTGGGGAGCCTCTGCTCCATCCCTGGGTAACTGGGGAGCCTCTGCTCCATCCCTGGCCTCTGCATGCCCACTCCGTGTGGGTCCCTGGGCACGGGTCCCATAAATGCACCCACCTGTCCCTCCTCCCCATCCCAGTTCATCCCCCTGTCCCTCCCCAGCCCGGTCCAGCCGCTGCAGACATGGCCCAGCCACTCCTTTGTCACTCCAGGTCATCATCCCCAGCCAACCACTGTTAATTCCCTGCAGCCCGATTTGTCCCGAGGCGGAGGAGGAACAGGCTCGGGAACGCACACGGGATATTTGAAATACTGTCGAATGTCACCCAAGGGGAACCTTTGCCCTAAAATTGTCACACAATTTCCCTGGCTGGGCCTATGTCCAAGGCAAATCCATTCAGCAGCACCGCATGACTTCCTGCCGTGCCTCCGGGACAGGCAACCCCCGGCAGCGGGATTGGAGGCAGCGTCTGTGACACAAGGAGCACTCTGCTGCTTTCTGGGGCCTGCTGTGTGCCCGTGGGTGCTGCTCCACGCTCAGCCTCACCTCGAGCCTCCTTCAGGGCTCTGACCCAAGTTCTCAGCCCGGGAGCGAGCGGCAAAGGCTGCTGGGCAGAGAGCAGGGGTCTGGCACTGAGAACTGCCACCCACGGGACACAGAGGGACAGCAGGGAGGGACACAGCGCCGGCTCCTCCTCAGCACACCGGGCACACGTGTCACACGGGGAGGTTACTCACAGCCAATGCACTATAAATCCCCTGCCCCCGTGTCGCTTTTCCAGTTACACGTTCTAATTGGATTGAATTTGGCGCATCACCTGGGAAATCAAATTGCATCTTTAATCATCTATGGAGCATTTCATGGAGACCTCTGGAATACATATCCACATACAGACACTGCCATTCTCTGGATTATTCACTTTGCCTGTTGAACTAAGGGGAGTTTAAAACTTCAGAGCGGGGTTAATGGCCCAGCAGGACCGTTCTTGCCTGAGAGCTGACCAGCAATTCCATGATTCCCCATATTATTATTCCATATTCCTCTCCATAACTGCACAAGGAACCCTCTGCTAACAGGCACCCACCACAGCCCAGAGGCCCCAGCAGCCTGAATTTGCTCCCCAAGGAAGGGGTGGGTGTTCCTGTGGGCAGCCTCCCTGTGAGGGGGGCTGGTGCTGCTCCCCTGCAGCCACTGCACACCAGCGGGGCTGGAATTAGAATCCATTTGCTCAAGTTTTTAAGGTCACGTCACCTCAGATTTTCTGATAAAGGCTGAGCAGTGCTTGCCTGTGAATAAATGCAGCCAGTCCTCAGAGGCGTTGTTGCATGTCAACTGGAGGAAGTGATTAAAAATTAATGCAGGCGAGGAGATAGAGAAACCTGAAAGGGTGTGCCCGTAAAATACACTTTCAATCTGTCTCGTCAGCAAAAGAGGAAAGAAATCAGATTCTTATAATACCAGACTCTAGGGAAGTGGTTGGGGCATGAACTCCGTGTTCTTTTACGGGTTCACCCCCAGCAGTTAGGAACAAGAAACTCCCCGTTACCACAGGGCTGCTTCCGTCTGGCTTTGCGGGTGGGGACGATGCTGGAAGGAGTGTGGGGTGTGCAGAGGCAGCTGTGGGTGGTGACAGCACTGCTGGGATGGGCCATCTCATCCCTCTCTCTCCCCCTCTCCACCAGGGAGCTGCCCTTGTGCCATTCACTCCTGGCTGCTTTGGGTTTGTTGTTTGGGTTTTGGTTTTATCATTATCATTACCGTCATCGTTTGATCCTCATTAAGCAACCTGGAAACACAGAACCTGTTTCTCAAGGCCCCTCTGTGCCTGGGTACATGAAGTAGACACATGCAGAGCAGGAAAAGGAAAGACAAACTTAACAGCTTTTCAGGAAGTGGAATTCAGGGGTAATTCTGGTGTTTTACACCACCTTCATGCACAAACCTAGGCATGAGATGCTTAGATTGGCTGATAACAGAGGTCTGAGGAACCAGCAAAAGACCAGAACCCTCCACTGTCCACTAAAGGAATGATTCTCCTCAAACTGAGGATGCACCAGCGTACCCCAGTTTATTTAGGAAAAAAAAATAAAAAAATCTAACTTTTGGGTTGGAAAAGGATGAGGTAAGGGATGTTCATGGGATCCAGTTCATGGGATCAGGAGCAAAATATTCACGAGACTCCTCAGAAAGCCTGGGCTGCTGTTCTGTCCCCGTCCCCTCACTTCCCTACCCACACTAAAAATCCCAGTCATTTCATGAACAAGTTCAGACTTCTCTGCTCCTCACTGAAGGGTCTTAACCCGTGACCTTTGCCATTTCAAGCCCTCTTGACTCCTCTGTGCACCATCATCTACCCCTGGGACTCGCAGGTTTTACTGCTCCCTCTCCACTGCTGGCAGCACAATGAAAGATGGGAATGAAGCATAAAAAGGGATAATAATAAATGCAGGGCCTTTCCATGGTGGCAGAGCCTGCAGGCTGTGACAGGAATCCCTGCCTATGGATACCAGCACTGGCTGCACAGGACCTTCACCCCAGAGCTCGGCACTTATTGAGGTAAATAACTAAATGGATTGAGGAGGGAAAAACCTCAGAAAACCCCTCAGGGGGAAAAAAAACGGGGAAGTGCCTCATAAACCTGCCACTGACCCCTGTGAGAGAACTCCCAGCGCAAAAAACTACCCCAAACTACAGCAAACATCACATGGAGGGGGGAAAAGATACCCCCAGAGAAACAGTCCCCTCGTCATTTCTGCTGAGCATGGAGCACACACGACTTTTCTTAATTATTCCTGATGTTCATTGTAGGTTGCATCATTTTGGAACACCGATGGTATCATTTTTAAAACTCTGGTTGCCATGGCAGCACAGAATGTGGCTCTTAAATGTACTCTGCTTGCACATTCCTCTGATGAGAGGCTGCTTTTCTTTTTTGGAAGGAAAAAAAAAAAAAGCATCTCCACTGAGAAACATGATATAATGACAAAAAATGACAAAAAAAAAAAAAAGCTAGAGAGCAAGCATAGGAAGAAAATGGTGGCTTAAAAAAATTGGGGTGGGGGGGAGGGGGCATAAACTGGGGTGGAAACACAGCCCCTTCTAGCAGCAGAAGTGAGCAGTGCCTGCGGGGCTGTGGATGCAGCCAAACCTGGGGACAGCACTTACAGCCTGGTGTTTCCAGCCCGGGGACTCAGGAGGGACTGCAGGACCCCTTCCCTCAAGGATTCCCTCAGTCCCTGACACCATCACCCATCCTGGCACTGAAATGGAGAGGGGACACCCAAGGTTGATCCCTTAATGACAAATTTCCCATCCAACCACAAGAAGCTTTGCCATCCCTGCCCTATATTCTTTCAAGGTACTGTATAATTTAGAGTCCTATGGGTGTTTTTTTTCTGGGCTTGTCTCTATTTCAAAGTCCAATCCTTTCCTTAGGAATCTTCTAAGCAAGAGCCTCAGCTCAGATTAGCAGGGCCCTGTTTGAAAAGGAATGCCAGAGTATTTTTGGCACTCACAGGACTGTATTCTTCAACACAAGGAGTAGGGTTTGAAACTCAGTTTAAATAAGTCAGTGATCTCCCCCCACCTCAGCCATTAGAACCATGGGCTGCCCCTCTTCCCACAGGCACTGCTGCACTCCTGCCTTCCCCCAGCCTGGGAAGAAAAAAGCAAGACTTGCTTTTTGAAGTGCTCCTTCCCTTCTGGCTCCCACCAGCAGCAAGAGTGAAAATTTAAATTAAAATCATTTTCTCCAAATGTTCAGTGCAGTCTGGTTTTGGCACAAGCTCTCAAGCCATTTTATCCTTCCCTAACAAGCAGCCTATCAGAAGAGATAACCCTCTAAGTGCTCCATCCCAGCCCATGAGCAGCGTTATCTCCGTTCTCGCAGACAGGTTAACACAGACAGGGATGAGCCCATCACTCAGCAGCAACCCCAAATGGAAACCAACTGCCCGTGCCAGGCCCACACCCCAGTACACTCTGACTGTCAGAAATCACATCCCAGGCCAGAAAATCACCTGGAATGATGTAAAAAGGGAAGACACTGAGTAACTGAGAATCAGAACGACACAGCAGCCTCCTGCTTGCAGGAAGGCAGTGGGATGTTGCTCCAGGCAGGATGACCAAATGTGAGTTTGCCCTGACTGCAGGACTGGTTTAAGGTTTTGGTAGCACTGCGGGTTTAGTGCCTTCATTTCTGGGGGAGCAGGAGTGAAGTTCAACAAGCACCACGTGCTAAAATCAAGATAAAGAGCTCTAATTGTCACCAGCTGCCCAGTCATTACTGCCTAACAACCAGGGGCTCAGGTTGCCTTAGGCACTCCAGCCAAACTCACAAGCAACTCTTGGAAAAGAATGCAAATTCCTGGATTTAAAGTTTATGTAATTTTTTTTTCCCTTGCAGATTTTCAGACAGCTGTAGGTCCACATTTCAAACACCCTCAGGTTCACTCCATGACTGTTATAATCAAGATGTAACTGTGACCCAAGAATATAATCTCATCCTACTTCTGTGTTAAGACTCATGAACCCTTTTTCCTGTGTTCTAGCTCAGGTTATCCTCACATAAAATATTTAAGGCTGAACAGGACTAAACTGCCACAGAATCAAAGGGTTGTGTCTGAGAAAATAAGACTCACACAAACCTACTTCTTCTCAAGCTCATCTACTTTTACTTCTTCAGAACCTTCAGAAGTTAGGAGGGAACCACACCAATCCCAAAAAGGAGAGCACACTGAGATACAAACTAAGTAACAGGCCTCTGCTGATAAAACAGTGGACTTGGAGTCATGTCCAGGTCAGATTTTTACCACTTTGAAGCTGAAATATTTCTGAATGAAGGCACAGCTGCAATGGATGCCTCTCTTCCCCCCTTCCCTGCCTGTACAGAAACAGGTAACTCCAAATTCATGGCTTCCATGGCTGCACAACAGTCCCTGGGAGAGCTCCCAGTGATACAGGGATAGAAATGGGCAGGGGGATCGTGAGGAGGTCAGAGGGGAAAAAACCCCCACCCACCCACACCAAAACAATTCCCCTGCAAGAGGCTTCAGTTTCCAGGAGACTGAACAGCCCCGAACGACCCTTCTCCTTTCCCCACTGCTGCTTTCTGTGGCTCACAGCTGAGGGATACCACAGCCCACCATCCCTTCCTCTCCTCAGAGCAACTGCCTGTTTCTTTATTTGCCCAGGGAAGGAGGGGTGCTGGTGTCCTGGCTGGGGCAGACAGCTGATGCTGCTTTTATTGGGGGAGATTAACTAGGAACTGGATTGTGCCCCGAGTTCAGAGTTCAGCCTTATCTATGGAATCCTTCCCCTCTTTACACATTCCAAGGGTTCTTACAACTTCTAGTCACTCCAGCCTGCAGTATTAACCCCTAAGCAAGCCCTCACAGAACTGCCTCAAGGAAAAAGCAGGTTTGGAAGTTTTTCTGACAATGTATTTTTAACCACTCCAGTTTGCAGTAACAAAACAACTTTCACTTCCTTCAAAACAATCCATATGTCCAATTCTGGTGTCTGTGCCACCGAATGCAAATCATTCTGCTTCCAAGTTGGGTACAAATAGAGGCCAGGCTCTTGTCACTGGGTACACCAAAAAAAAAAAAAAGGGGCAAATAGTCTTGTAACTCATGTCCCAGCCAAGAGACACCTCCCCGTGACCCGACCTTTTCCAGATTTCCTCTGGAAGCGCAGCTGGGCACGGGATGTGTTCCACATTCAAATGGTGATAGGATCTGGTGGGATGTGAGTGCTGCAGGATCATTATTTCCTGGGACACAATGGCACTGCTGCTTTTTGCAGCACAGCAATTGCTCTGGCCCGATAACCAAGCCAGTGGAACCTGGCGAGGGTTTGGGGTTGGATTTAGGACACATCTCCCACTGCTCACGGGGTGGGGGGTTTGCTTTTCTTCACCCACCCACCCACTGCACCCAATTAGTTTGCTCTGGGCTCATGCACTAAACTTCCCACCAGTGGGAACATCTATGCTGTTTTTACTACCTCCAATTTCTACCACAATACAAATAAACTGTGACTAAAAATACCCCCAGCGATTGAATAACACTTTGTGCAACGCTCTGTGACATACCTACAAACCTACACAGGGCTCACTGCTTCCCAGAAACTGAACCCTTTTGAGGTGGCTTTGGTTTGGACAACCAAAAACAAATATTCACTTCCTCGCTTTCAGTATTTTGTGACAAAAAGGGGAAAGTTCAACAGGGGCCAAGATGCTGAACTGTGATAGTGAACAAGTCGCTGCACTGAAACACCACCAAGGAGCAGCACCTCAGCAAAGCCTTTCCTTCCAACACCACCTGCAAACCCAGCTTTCCTGCACAAGAAACCCAACCTTTGCAGCCAGGACAGCCAAGGCTTCCCCAGAAGTATGAGAACAGAACACAGAAATTAAGATATGTGTTACAATCCCCCAGATTTTCCTGTGGAGATCCGTATCTTGATTAAACACATCCTAATTTTTTTTTTTTGCCTGTCCATAGCCTTTGTTTTTTGATGAGCAAATGCTTCTTTTTGGGTCTTGTATTGCTTATTTTTAAAGGAAACACCACTATCCCAAAGCAATAGCCTGTTTGTAAAGTACTATCCGAAATTTAAAGCCCTATTTCAATATTTTGCCCCTGTTGTTTAATGGATCCAGTCAGGCTCCACCAGCAAAATTCCAGGTCTCTTTCTAGAAACTTCTCAGGGATTTTCTCAGAAGGCAAATGTGATGGATTAGAAAAGATACCAGTGAATTATGAAAGTTAATATGCAGCTGGGGAATGTGCACTCCTCTAACAGTCCACCTGGGCAAAGCAATCAGTGCTCCTGGATATTTCTCTGAAGATCCATCCAAGTTCTGCAGTGCAGAACAGCAGCTTTGCTGTGCTTTCGCAGGAAAATGCCCTGTTACTGGCTGTTATCAGCAAAGCCCCCCAGGAATACACTTGGAAAATGTTTTCCTATACTGTTTACAAGGAAATTAAACTGTCATTTGATGACAATGCATAGGAATGGTAAGACAGATGTCTTCTGCCAAGAGGGAATAATCCACAGCTCTGCTGTTCAACTGCTTTTATGATGATTCGTCCACTTTCTGCTTGTTTGCTTATTTTAAATAAACTTCTATTATCAAACGAAGTCCCCCAAGCACAAGAAATCCCAGGTAAGGATTTCCAGATCCCAGACACAATGGCAGAGAGGTCACAGTATCTAGAACTAGAATTCTAGAACAGAACAGCAAAGACAAAACACATCTTCCAGTCAGAAAGCAAGACATTTATCTGTGACAAACCTTCCCAAGCTACCCTCACAATTTAAACACAAGACACAAAATATGTATTACTTACCCAACTCCACCATCCAGCACAGACAGAGGGGGGAAGAGGGGTGTGACTCTGCCTCCTTCTCCCCAAACCTGCTCATTCCTCCTCAGAACTCAGGTGGATTTTCTTTGTGCCTCTTGTCACAGCAAGTCACATTTCCCAGAATTACATCTCACATTTTCAAGGAAAAAAAAAACTCCTGAGGGCCCTTGAAATGGTTTATGAATGTCTTGAGCATCAGCAAACTGGAGTCTACAAAGCCTTTCACTGGAAAAAGGGCTCCTGTTGTTAGAAAAGAGAGGCCAAAACGAGGCACAGCTGTTTGTCCCTTATTTCCAGCCCTGCTCGTTTTCTGCTATTCCACACAGCTGTGAAGTCTTGCACTTGCTTTGGGTTTTGAGCTTTATGTCTTGTTATAAAACTAAGGTGAACACACTCAGCTTCTCCTAAAGAATAAAAACACTTCCACCATCGACAGACAACTTTATTTCCAGAACTTTCAACTGAGCTTGTAAGAAAGAGAAGGAATGAACTGCTCCTCCTAAAAAAACACAGGGAGTCATAAAGAGAGAGATAAAACACCCCTGACCTGCCTGATGCCCCGGCCAGGGCTGATGATGGTCGTGAAATGGGACTCCTGAGAACCGAATGGGAGGTCATAAACACTCACACACACAAGAGCTCTGACCTTTTGAGCCTTGGATCGACACCTTGGAGGTGCTGGACACAAGTGTTGTGGGGGAAGGACACCTGGGAGTTCCCCACTCGGGGCCCCCCGGGTTGGAACAAGGCAGGCAGGGAAAGGACAGCTCCAGACAACCAGGCTGCAAACACTGTTGTCTTCATAAACTATATGGCATTTAAACACCAGGTTGGATGCCAAGACAATCCAAGAGCAGCACCCACCGAACTGAACAGCCTGCAAACAAGTGAATTCAGCAGAGGGAGAAAGTCAGGCTGGAGCCAGTGATGCCCTGAAGCAGCCGAGCTGGATGCTCGTGGGTCGCCTCAGCGGTGCTGTGGGAACATCCCCTGCACTCCTGGCTGCCCTGACCAGCACCCCAGCAGCAGCAGCAGCTCTGCCAGCAGTGTGTGAGCAAGCAGATGGTCCCTGATGGTCCCTGCAGCAATCAGGGAGGGGAGGGTTCTTCCTGACCGCTTTCACACTCGCTCCCAAGTGACAGGCACTAAATCCTGACATAAATCACTCCCGCCTGCTCCATCTACCCACCCAAAACGCAGGACGTGGATGTGTCAGCCTGTTTCCCCCAGAACCACCCTCCCAGCCTCCTAGCTGAGGAGGAATCATGTGTCCTGTGCTTTCTAACGTGCTTTAATAAACGTTCAGACCAGCCTCTATGCTCAGCAGTTGATTGATAGCAATTAGTTGGCACTGACAAGGATATTGCTTGATGTGACAGACCAACAAAACACACCAATTTGTGCCAAGAAAATGTGTTCAAAAAAGGTGGTACATCTATAGCTCTAACAGGGCTCCTGCACTAAAAAATTAAATATAATGAGCATGTTCAGTATAAATAAAGTACCACCTCACTGCAGGGCCATATATGGATTTAATAAGCTGTACAAGTCCTGCTACAGGAAAGAGGTGGTGGGTTTTTTAATTATCACTGTAATAAGGGCAAAATTCAGTTCTATGCCAACAAGGCAACTTCATTACCTTAGTTTTATCTCTGCACCTAACAGCACCTTCAGCTGGGCCAAGTGATCTACGTAAGTGATTTTAAATGCTAAATAGCGGGCAGGAAAAGACACAATTCAATTGTCATGCATGTCAGGAGTCTGGCACACTCTCCACTGGAGATTTAAACTTCCTCTTTAAAGGGGAGCAATTAAACTGTTGGTGAGGAAAGGAACACCAACATCATCCCTACACAGAAAAGCTGCACCAGTTTCAAACGAAACCGGTGTCAACAGCAATAGACTCGTCCTTTGTGGGTGTTATACTTAATTTTAAAATGTTCCTAACTGACAAATCCAAACAAAAAGAGCATTCTTATCAGGTCTGTTTGCACATTCCAAGTACAGCTGCACTGACTTAGCTGCAGGACTTTAAATTCACCCATTAGGTTAAATTATGCAGATTTTTCCATGTGGACACAGCATGTTGTGGATCCCAGATGTGTAAAATCTTAGGACTCGATTCTACAAACTGCTCGCCACCTTCTGTAGACAAAAACCATCAAGGGTTGTCATATTTATTTGGGAAAAAAACCCAAAACAATAAAGCAAACCCAACATGCAACTCCTCCTGGCCAGTCCGGACAGGAACTGCCATCCCCATGCAAATATGTCCCTACTGTGGAATGCAGGGAAGGGCACTGGAAGGGGAGGAACAACCTGGAGCCTCTCCATCCACCAGTCTCTGCTTCTGCAGGAAACAGCGTTTTAAACCCAACTAAGACAGGACAATTTGTGCCAGGGCAGGGCACAGACTTGCACACAGCGTGTGACAGCTCCCAGATCTCCCAGCGGGGGGAAGAGAAGGGAGTTCTCTGTCCAGAGCCGCTGGACAGGAAGGAGCCGCTTGGCCAAGGCCGTGTGTTGTGACTGGATGTCCCCAGACTGGGGCAGGTTTCTGTGGTTTCCTGCAGACAGTTGTGACTGACACAACCCAAGGAACCTCCTCCTTCCCCTTCCTGTCTCATGACCTTTGGTGCCACTTGTTCAGGTTTACTCCCTGTAAGAATTTCTGCAGCACACCCTGAGTTAGAAAGGTAAAAAAACCCATCCCGAGCTCTGGAGACTGAGCTCTTGGAAAATGCTGGGGAAGTTTTCCCTAATCTGCCACGAGTACCAACTGTTCTGACTCTTGCAGGATGAAAGAACAGTTTTGCTAGTATTATTTCCAGCTTTACCAGACACTTCTCCAGTATGTCTGCATGAACATGCTTTGCACAGGAGAAGGTTTTATTAATTTATTTACCCAAACTTCACCAAGCCCAACTTCTGGATTTATAGTAACAGTTTTAGACTCAGGTTCTGGGAAGTGCTGCTAGTCAGGTCAGAGCAGTATTCTAATGTGAAGCATCTTTAAAGCACATGGTAAATCTTAATCATTTTAAGTCCCTAAGAGAATTATCCTAAGCAACTTCTAAAATTATGTCCTGAGAATTGGGATTTCAAAGTAAGCATTTCTAATCTTCCATGCATCATTAGAAACTCTCCAGCCCCCAAAACTAACCCTGCCATGCTCCCCTTGGCTACTATCCATTTTGGTTTAATTCCCCACCTTTGGAATCCAGGCCCACCCGGAGCACTAGCTTAGCCTGGGTAGTGATATTTTGATTTCCATGTCATTAGAACCTGCAGTATCCAGGCAAAATGGTGGTTAAAATTCCAGCTTCCTTAGCAACCCACTGTGACTGCGACAGGCGAGGCAGCAACAACTGGAGCTTCCAAAAAGTGAAGTGTTAGTGCAGACAAAGCTCAGCCATTCCTCCCATCACTCCTCTGGTCACACTCAGCCCCTGCAGCTGGAACAATGGGAGTGAGGCTGTGTGTGGATTTTCATGGCATTCCGAGCTCCTCAGCAGGACACTATATTGAGCATAAACTGGCTGTTTTAATAAAAATTGCTTGGCAACAGGGGTTTGTGTAATACAAACATTTCTACATAAAAACCCAAGGTAGCTTTCTCATGTGATTACAGCCGGGCCCACAGTAATGCAGACCAGATGTGCCTTCTGCATTCCAGCATATTTGTTAATCTGGAGGTTCTGTGCTGTGTGGGAGGAAAAAACAGTTTATAAAATGATTCATATTAACCAGGTATGGCCGGTTTAAAATGTTCTCTGTTATTCAGACAAAGAAATTAATCAAGTTTGCTTCTTTAGAAAAAAAAAGATCTCTCTTTTATCATCTTAACCTCCCTTGTATTTTCTACTCATTCCTGGTTTCAGACACCTCTCTCTGAATTGAGTTGGAGTTGTTTTAATACCTTGAGCCCCATCCTGCCCACTCTGAGGCAGCTCCTCGTGCCCCTTGTTTTTGGCAGGAGCAGGAGAATCAGAACCACTGTGGCACTCAGGTCATGCACGAAGCGTCCCTGCCAGATGTTACTCCTGTCACATCTGGCAACTGGAATTCTCCCCCTGGAGTGAGGGTGTCTGAGCGCTGGGTGAGGAGCTCAGTGGGAGGAGCTCTGACTGTACACAACGTGCAAGTCAGCACAAGAGAAGTCCTTATATAGTTATTCGGAGTTTTACTTTCCTATGGCATGATTCTAAGAAGTATCAGATCTGCTGAATCACTGACGTGTTTCCCCCTTACTGTCACCTGCTCCTGTGACAGAACTGCCCAGAACTTCTGCCGACAACACACCTTCTGGAAGGATTTCATGTCCTGCTCTGAACAGCAAAGACCCCAAATCCTCACCTTCCAGTTTTCCTCCAAGGTCTCTACAGCAGCAGAACAACTTTTATAAGCTCCTAGCTGTGCTCGGGAAGAACAGAGAGGAGCACCCAGCCAGCCTGCCCGTGCCAGCTCATTGTTCGGGAGCTGCCTGCCCACTCCATCCGAGACGGGTTTAATTCCCGAATTCCCTGACCAGGTCGGACCTGGGTTAATTCCTGCGTTTCCTGAGAAAGTTGGAACTGTGCTTAATTCCTGAACTGCCTGACAAAAGCGGAGCTCCCGTTTGATTCCCGCGTTCCCTCCCTGAGGCCGGGCTCCCGCTTAACGCGGCTCTGAGCCTGCGCTGCCCGCCCTCCTGCCGGCGCACGGAGCCCGCCGAGCGGGGTAGGAGGGGCTCGAGGACAAGCCATTTTACAGTCTCCCGGCATTCCAGCCCTTGCCTAATTCCCATCTTTGGAAGAAGAAAGCAGGGGGAGAGGCCGGGCTGAACTTTTGACCTGCGGCGCAGACACCCACCCCGGGCAGGGCCGGGCCATAAAGGTGTCTGTGCGGGGCCGGGACCCACGACAATCGTCTGCAGCTTGTTTCCTCGCCATCCTCCTCGCAAAAATGTTGATGACTCGTTTTATGATTGCCAGATGGTGGACTCTGCTGAGAGTGCCCCGTGACTGCCTGACCCCACATAAAACCGGAGGGGCCGGGCCTATCCTTCCCTCCGGGCGTGAGGGAGCACCCCTGAGGGCGCCATCCCTGAGGGCACCATCCCTGAGGGCACCCCCGCCTCTGCTCCTGTCCTGCCGCCCGAGCCAGGGCACGGCCGGGGGGATGTGCACAGTGGTCACTCTCACGCACCACAGCTTTCCCTGGCGTTCTTTTCCTTCTAACACGCTTCTGACTTCCAGTTCTCACTCAGAGCTCACTCACTTTGGCCTTACTCCGTTGTTTTGTCCCCTCCTTCTGCCATTACTCCCTCTGCCATTTTAACTGCTAAAACCCCCAAAGTTCACAACCTCGCTGTCCTAGGATTCCCCTCAGATACGGCATCCTCCCCCACACGAGTGATAAATAAGATTTACAGGGATGCTGACTGCATCATCCTCTAATCTCCCCCCGACATACCAACACGCCATAAAGTTTACTGTGCCCCCCTTTCTGTGGTTGTTTACAACACAATCCTGCCTCAGCTTCTGTCTTGAATAGCTATCACGAAGGTCACTTGGACCTAATTGCTCTCGGTGCCTCCTAATGACCACAAATAGCACCTTTTTAATGAGCAGAGAAGGGGGAGTAAGAAAGAAAGTGAAAAAGAAAAGAATTCCGCCTTTCAAACCCAGAGAAAGCCTCAAATCCGTGCTTCTCAATTATGCACATCTTTAACTTCTGGTGAACTTTACAGACAGGAACTCAGAAGGTATCTTAATTTTTATCACCCAGATTTAATTAGGGAATTGATTCTCCTCTCACATACTTCAGTTGGATTTTATGGCTCTTCTGCTGCCTTAGGTGTTCTCTGCAGTCAGTGTGGTACAGTGTAAGATCATCACACAGAGCACAGGCTCACCAGTGCTGGGAGGAAACCACAGTCACACATGGAAAATGAGCACTTTGGGTTGCTTTAGGGAGACTTTCTTATTTACATGTGGATTGTTCAGGTTCAGTCATCACTTAGGTACGGATTCATCCTGGTCTGATACAATTTTCTACAGAAGACTTTGCAAGGTTGTAAAACCTACACGGAGTTGAAAAGCAAATTCTTAGCACACCTTTCTTCTACCATTTTTGCTTTAGGATTTCGTGTTTTGTTTGTCTCTTCACATAACATCTGGTCAGCAGAAGGGCTGATCCACCCTCTTATTTACTGCATGCAACTCACATCCCAACACTAAACACAGACCACATGAATCCTCCCAGCACTGCCAGAGAGTCTGATACTCTTAAAATACTTATAAAAATGCAGGAAGTTATTTACTGAATTTAACATGCACTTTGCCCATAAATGAGTTAACATGAGGAGAAAAAAGAGGGGGGTTTTATTAATTAACACAGGGCTGGGAAACATTTTGAGAAAGGGGAGCATGGAATGTGGAGACCTTTTATAGTGGTGCCTGAACACAACTGGACTCACTGTCTTTAAAAAACCCCAAGAATTTACCAATACAACCCTTTTTTCTTCAGCAAAGTGACAAATCAGCTTGGAACAGCCCAACCCAGAGCAGCCACGAGCCAGTCCAACCTTGTAGAGCTGAGCCACAGGAAAGGGACAGGAATTCCAGGCTTACTATACAACAAGACACAAAGTTTGAGTTTGTTTACAGTCAATTCTTGCTGTAATTAAGAGGTTTAGGTATAAATAGTTAAGTACCTCCTTCAGCATCTTCTCCATGAAGTAACATACCATCAGCACCTTTCATTAAAGTAAATCCTGGTTTGCAGAGTGTGTTTCTGCAGAAAGCTCCCCTGACATGCAATGCCATCCAGGTACTTCTCCCACAAAAAAATGTAATGCATTTTAGGGGGAAACCCAGAGCTGAATGTGATTTCCATTCTCCAGAGCAGCTCTGAGAATGGGAGGGAGCACTGAAATGTGTCAGCCTGGTGCTGCTGAAACCACCCCCCTGCTATTTACACTTGTAAGAAACTCTGCTTTGAATTCAGCTCAGGGCATTTTGATAATCATCCAAACTTTTATCTTTCTTCTCCAACACTGAGGTTGGTTTCTGGATTTTCTACTTCTTCAAAGAGGCACCGTGTTACCAAACAGGATCCTGCTTAGTTTTTCTGTGTACAAAGGGCAGCAATAAGTGTTTCCAAGATCTCCCCAGGCCAAAGGCAGCACATGGATTTTCTCCATCCAGGCAGCTCCCAAGTCTCCCCTTGGTTAATCCCTGGCTGCAGGGGATCCATGGAAGCTGGCAGGGCATCCTCCTCATTGACCACACAGCTTCCTCTGAGCACTCAGAACCGAGCAGTCACGACACCCAGCTTTTATCCTCAGGGCTGGAAATCCAACACGGAGGTCAGAATTCCACACTGGAGGGGAAGATTCCTGGTCCTGGGCTGTGCCAGCAGGAAAAGCTCATCCAGTCACCAGGACACAGCAGAGCCAGACCAGAGGGTTCTAATTGCAGGTTCACCAGGTAACTTCTTGTGTGGCCACAGCCAAGCCACAGGGCTGTTCCCTATCTCAGCTCAGTCCTGGAAGGCGCAGAGAAATGAAACTCTTTGCCACAGGGTCACACAATGGCTCTCTAACACGTGCCAGTGTCAGATGGTCTCGGGCAAACTACGCAGGGAAGGCAAAGGCTCCTGGAGGAGCTGCTGTAGCTGCAGCCCCACAGCCTGGGATGGCACTGGGGCGGCAGATCCCAACGCTGAGCACACAGAAGTTTCTTTAAATGCAACAGCCAAGCCTGGTGAGAGGACTGTGCTCCTGCTCACATCTCCTGTCCCTGCCCTGGCTCCCACATGCCCTCCAATCCCAGCGCAGCAGCTCCGGGGTCATGTGCTGAAGTGCAGGCACGGCTGGGCTCTCCTGCTGGAATAAGCCTCCAACAAATCCTTCCAGACAGCGCTGGAGAGGAGAGGAGACACTGCCAGATCAAAACAGCCACCTGAGCTGACCCCTCTCCTGCCTCACTCTCAGTTACATAAGCCTGGAGCAGGAGCGGGAAGCGCCGGGAATGCGGCAGGATGGACCACGGGGCCCTTGGAGCCCACCCCAGGCAGGAGCTTCTCCAGCACTGCCAGGGCTGTGTCCCTGCCCTTTACAGCAACACTATTACCCACTGGGCACCAAATCCCAGGAGCAGGTGGCACCACAAGTGTAAGAAGGGACACGTTTGATGGAGAAGTGAAGCACGGACTCTTCCATGTGGGAGACCTGAGGAGTTACACCCTGACAAACACAGCCCAGTGGATGTTCAGACACATCCCAGGAGCCCTCATTTGGGTACCAGGAGCCCCCAGACAGAAATCAGAAATCCCTGCAGTGTGTTTATTCCTGCTCCTCTGCCCAAGGATGGGGGGTAAGAAATGGGGGGCTGAGGCACATGCTCCAGTTCTGTGGCTGAGGAAGCACTGCCTCTGACTCCAGGAGCAGAGCTATCTATCTAACTGTGTGCCAGGATCAAAATAAACTCCAGGGAAGAAAAGCAGTAACACCTTTTGAACTCATCTATGCAAGTAAGTGAACAGGCTGGACCAAGATTTACCAAGAGTTTTGGTTTATTCATGTTGTTTTCTGAGTCTCTCCACAGTCTTAATGGGGAGTGGCAAAGGGCATCCTGAAGATCTTAAACACTCTTTATCCTCTAGAGACCCAAAATAGCATCTTGTGATGTACTTGTGAAATTCTAAAGAAGTCACACAAAAGCCCAGAAGCCACAGGCAGGGGAAAATGGAGCACAGCAACACATGATCACATGGACCACAGGAACATACAGCAGAGGGGGAGAGAGACATTCACTCTCTGAATGAGTCTGAATGGGAGCCTGGGAACTGCATGTTTGGGGGAACTTTAAAAGGGACTTCTAAAGAAGGGGCAGGGGCTTCCCCAGCACTGACCCCCGACCACTAAATCACCGAGTTCACTGGCTTTTTACTACCACCCGTATGGCCCTGGTGGAGAGCCTCCAGTTTTCACCAGGACCTGACTTCAATTGCAGGCTGCTCCCAGAAGATAGTCGGGCTCAGATCAAAGAGTGCTGAACACTTTTAAAGGCTTTAGCCAGGGACCTGTGCTGTGGGTAATTTAATTAACAGTTCAGCATCCAATACAAGACTGCAGCCAACTCTGATACTGCAAGTCTTGATCCCCTTGGAGAATGACCCAGGATTATTCCAGGAGAGAGAATTCATCTCCTCTTGCTTACTGGCTGTTCGTAGACAAGGTCATTAAGTGCCACACCACTGTGCTTCCTCTCCTCTCTCTTCTTCTTACTTTAAAAGTGTTCCCTTTACTATATGAATGAAATGTTCTCTCCCCGAGGATGCTCCTCAGAGGATCAGAAGCCAGACTGTCCCACTGCCCATCCAGGCTCAGGGAGGTTGAATTTATACTTGATGTTACTCAGAGGGCCCTGAAACACGGAACAGCCTGGAATGGACCATGGAGTATTTCTCAATCTTTTCAAGAAGAGTTCCCTAGAACCTTCTGACCCTCCCAATCTTAAAGAGGAAAGAGCAAAATAAACCAATGAAAGAAGGAGAGGAGAGATTCCTTCTTGTTAAATCCTATTTCTGTAAAAGCAGAACTGGCTCTTTGAATCTGCATTCAGGTAGTTCTGCTTTTTCTCAGTTCAAATGGAAAATTCATAGAAAATGGAGAGACAATTCTGGGGCTCCAATGAAAAGCCACCTACCAAGCTCCTTCAACCCTCCTCAGATGAACTCCATGGATTTTGGTTCATTTAAAGCAAGATATGAAGGACAGTGGGTTGCTGAATATGCTTTCTCTCAGGAGAGCAGCAGAAGGCTGTTACGAGGGGGGAACAGGGAGCAGCAGAAAGTTACCCTGTCTTCTCCACGAAAACAACAGCTCAGCGCTCCCAGTTTCTCCACAGTCACACAGATTTTCCAGAGGCTCCATGGAGTTTACAATTTCCAGCCTTGTAAGGCAAGTGAGAGATGAAACAGAACAGATTTTTCTTCAAAGGAACTACTAATGTGAAATTACTTTCATCATATCAAATTTTGGCATCAAGTGCAAAGAGAGATCTAAAACTCCAACTGCATCGACATGCACAAATAGGAATTGGAAGCTTCATTTCACTATCATCTTATCCAAACAGATGATGCTTTCTCCCATCACAGCCATTGCAAAGAACAAAGCAATCCTGTAAAACAGGAGGGAGAACCTGGACCTTGCTCTGTGCTCAGCTGTCCATTAGCACACCCATTTCCATCAGCAGGAATAAGAGGTGTCAGGAAGGACAAATCCGGGCTATCACTGCTTACCCACTGCCTGCTGCCCCGAGAAATGATCCCCAAGTTTGGCAAGAGTTACCTGTGCCTTTCAGGATGGGCAACTTCAGAAGGCGCATGTGTTGCACTTTGTGAACCTGGGGCCAACACCAGCAGCTCCAGCTGCACACACAGACTCAGGGGGGGCCTCTGAAGATCAGGGACACTGAACAAATTATGCTCCAGCTCTGCCAGTGTCCCTCCAGACCCAGAGGAGCCACAGTCTGCCCTGTTTCCCGCATCAATCCCACACAAAGCACAAGTGACACCTCCCTGGCACAGCTGGCTGTGACCATGCCCATCAGAGACAGCATTTAACCCTGGACATCCATGTGAATATGGATTTCAGAGTCACTATTGTTTTCTCTTCCCTGCGAGGGGAAGGGATTCCCCATCCCCCACAGCCCTCTCTCCCTCATTTCCATCTGGCTGACGCTGCACCGACGCTAAAGCTCCAGCTGGATCCCACAGCATTGTCTTGAACATTGTGTTCCAGCCGAGCTGAACTCGAGGAGCCTCCCGGCTCCAGCACAGATCACAAGGCTTTATGGACACACAAGAGCAGCCTCTCACTGACAGCCGTGCCCCTGGTACCCAGAGGACAGGCTGGAGCAGGGCTGGCTCCTGGAGCAGGGACAGGCTGGGAGCAGGGACAGGCTGGAGCAGGGCTGGCTCATGGAAGGAGGCCAGTTGTTGTGCTCCAGGAGTTTTGTTTGGGTTTTCAGACACTGCCTCCTTTCACAGCAAGCAGACAAACGGGGAGACTCTCTCTCTCTTTCCCTAATGAGAGGGGGGTTACTCCAGTGCTCCTGAAGCCTTCCCAGACTCCCACAGTGCCACACTAACACGTACTTTTAAGGCAGGATTCAGTGGAACAGGGGAGCCCCCAGCACTGGGTTATATCTGCATTTTTCCTCTCCCCCACTGAAATACCTGAGAGCCTCTGGCCACAACAGAAGCCAAAACCCAGCTCCCAGCTGAGTTCCCAGAAAACACGTGTAAAGGCAGTCCCTGGCATTTGTGAGGGCAGGGAGTTTCCCCTCCCTCCTTCAGGCAGAAGGCACTGCACCTTGCAGGAGGAGTTAACAGCACTGGGCTGTTTAATACTTTACCCTCATCAAACATAGTAAGAGGCCTCCCATGCTGGAAACTCCTATGACCCAGTTAAAGACAGTGACCCAATTCTGTTATGTCAGGAATGAAGCCCTTCTAATTTTCTCAAACAAGAACCATTTTGACTAAACAATTCCATACCAGTACAATCAGCCCTTGCTCACAACAGATATTTACAAAATTCCTTTTTTCTTGCCACAGACTCACCCTCTCACAGCCCCGTTCGTGTCAGTGCATCTTCAAGCGCTCCACAATAAGAAAGCACATTTAATACTGAGTAATTGCCCATATTCAGATTCCCCTCTTGCTTTCAAAGGGAAGAATTCCAACCTCAGACCAGAAGGAGACCTTTCCAGTAAACATCTGCACTGGTCTGAGTGGTGCTTTCCAGGCAATGCTACTCCTTTCTCATTTACACGAAACTCCCTTCCTCCCCTGAGTAGAGGGGAATGCACAGGTGCCACGAAATGTGAGTGTGCTGGAAAGTGTCTCTGGTACAGCACAAAAAGGTCCCTCTGGTGAAAGCCTGTGCCCTTTGCAGGGACAGCCAGGTGCCAGGAGACACCTCTGGCTGAGCAGGGACAAGGTGAACAGAGGAAGTGCCAGTCAGTGCCCGTGTGTGTCAACCCAGGAGACAAGGATCTGCTTCACAGGAAACGTCTTTACTGCCGTGGAAAGTTCTGATTTACACCAAGCCCCTTCAAGCCTACTGAGAACTCAATTTCTAAATGAATTAAATCATTTTCAAACCTGTTGCTTTCAAACTACCAGCGAGCTGGAAGGGGAGGACAAAAGAACAGGGTACAGAAGATTTCTTACCCCTTCCAGCAGTCCCCACCAGCCACAACACCGGGATGTTCAGGACAGGTCACCCCACTGGGATCCCATTCCAGGATCAGGGTTGTCTCAGGGGTAAAGGAGCCTGCAGAGCCATGACAAACAGCAAAACCCTCCCAAACCCTAAAATGGACAGAATCCACCACCAGTTCCTGCCTCTGGTGAAGATCAACCAGACTTTCCTGTGTAGCACGTTGCAATCTGGGAAAGGGATGCTCTGTCCTCAAGAGAGGGAAAATTAACAAAACCCAACAATTAGCAAGAAGTTTGAATTTCATTCCATCTTCCACCACTGAAACTAACTTTCCTTTCTCCAAACAACAACCTGAATACAAGGCCAAAACTGTAAATAATGAGTTACCTGAAGAATCTTTTATAATTCACCAGTGGTTGTTCCTTGCAGGTTCATTCTCTTAGCAGGTAAACCATGTTCATTTTAAACACACGAATACAGAATTTTATAGGAACACACACACTCATAAAAGCTGCACCCCTGCAAATGAGAACACACACAAAACTGGACACTCTCTGACCATATGAAGCATTTCTGGTTTAAAGCTTCTGTGATGAAGCTAAAAACAAAGGTGTACAGCAAACTGTACACCCTCCCCACCAGCCTTTACAGCCTTCATCCTAAGCCTGGACTAAAACACCTGGAGTGCACAGCCCTGCTCTAGAGAGTGCCAGTGGAACTGGAGTGGGAAGCAGCTGGAAGAACTAGTCCTGGAGAAGGGCTGGGGAGCTGTGCAGCCCCACAGCTCAGCCAGCACAGGAATCCACTCATGGGGCACTTTGGGGAGGTTTTTGGGGGGAAGAGTGAGCATCAGATGTTTTACCAGTGTAATAACCCCAATTAATTTATCACAGAACTCCCATAAAATGCGTGAAAATCCAGACCCATTCAACTTGGGAGGCCTTGTGGAAGAACAAACTGCAGCACCCCAGAATTACTAACAAACTGCTAAGAACAACACAATGCTGAATCCACTCTGCTGCCCTTTCTGTCCCTTCATGTCACACCTGCACTTCTTAGTTCATCATATCCTCGGTGTGCAGTGAATACAAGGAGATTTTAGAGACCAGGGTTAAGGCCCTGGCCAAAAAGCCCAAAGTAAGAGTTGTCAGAAGAGGAGGAGGCACAGTTCTTTATTCAGCTCACAGCTTTGACAGGTTTCTATCTGACCTAGACCTGCCTTGCCAGCACAGCAGAGTCAATCTAAGCTTGCTGGCTCTGAGCAGGGACAGATGTTATCTCACAGCTGTCATTATGCCATTGACTCACATCACCTGAGAAGACCTCTGGACTGCAAGGCTGGGACATCTCTTACAAACACGTGGGACTCACATCCCTCTGCCTCTCAACAGCTTCACCCCAAACGTGAAGTCCTCTGGCAACTCCATCAAAAAGGCTATTTTTTTCCCCTAGTTTTGGTTTTTTCCCAATAGACAGGACAGCAGAAAGAGAATAAAATACTGGCAGAGCTCAACATCCCTAGAACCTGCAAAATGAATTCACACATTCTTCCCGTGGCACCTGGGACACCCATACCTGATAAAACAAGCAGGTTTGACTGTATGGGCAGCAGCACCACCTCACATGGCCGGATGTCTTCCTTTCTGGCAAGGAACATTCTCCTGCACCTCACAGATCTGGGCTCCTTTACACTGGTCCTGCCCCTTTCCCACTGCCTAAAGGACCAAATGAGATGAGGCTCAGATCAGACCCTCCCAGCTCTGAGCACCCTTCCAGGCAGCACAGCTGCACTGTGGAATTGGTTAAAAAGAGGAAGTTTTCCTTGACACCAGAGGAGTGACACCCTGGAGACGGTGCTTGTGCAACCTCCTCGTGGGGCTGTGCTCGACTCCCTGTCAGAGAATCAAAAATAAAACTACAGCACAGGGTTTCACCATCGTTTCTCCCCTCCCTCAGCAGAAAGAGTTGCACTGCAGGATCCCACAGAAAGGTCTACAGAAAAATAATGCAGACTCAGTTTGGCAGGAGCCCTCCTAGGCCCCATCCCCAAAATGCCACCAGAAGGGCTCCATATTCACAATAAACACGTTTTTCTTTTAACACGGTGCTAATTAGAGAAGGAGAAATTGTTTGGCACTTTCTCTTCTGAGTACGTCAGCAGCCTCTGAGGACAACACTCCTTGTCTCTGCCACTGCCTAAATTCAGAGCAACCACAAGCCTGTAATGAGTTACGTGTGAAAGCCAAGGTGAGGTAACGTCTTGGCACCTTTCATACATATTCATAGAGAAACAACAGTTCTCAGCAGTAACACACTCCTGTACACATGTGAAATGCTCACAGAAGCCTCCTAAGGCCCGTGCTGGGCAGGGAGGTAAAGGCTCCAAGTCCTGCCTCCTGGAGAAGTGGGGCAAGTCACAGTGAAGCCGCTTGCCCAAGGTCACCCAGGTAAGTCAGTGGTGTCAGGAGCTGGGGCTATAAAAACGGGCTCTTGCCTCAGTGTCCTGCCCTACCCACTGAGCCAGCATTACCTCCCTGCACCTCTGGGAATAACAATAACACCACCCATGAACAAGTCAGACCTAGCAAACACCAAGTCATTCCAGAGGAGGGATGAATGAACTCCTGTGTGGTTAATTCCAGGAGCTGATCCAGTTCAGGCCTGCCCACGAACAGAGGGAAATTCTTTCACACACACAGGAAGAAGAAGAAGAAGAAAGAAAGGAAGAAAGATGAGGAAAAGAGACAGAAGTGAAGTACCAGGTAGAGAGTAATCCCTGAGCAGGAGCTGGAACAGTCTGGCTGCCCCAAGGACGGAGCTGCCTCAACAGGGACCCGATTTTTAAAGTGCATAAATGTCTTGCTAACCTGACTTACCCTGCACAGCCTCCAAGGTGTGCTTGTGGCTTTAAATATTTTCTTGTTGCTGCTTTGAAGGCAAGAACAGACACGATCTCCGCAGCACCCACTGCGTGGCTGGGGGGAGGAGGAGGAGGTGAATACTGTAGCTAGCTGAGAACTGTCAGATTGTGTTTGCCATCAAGGAATGCCATTTCCCAACGCCTGAGTTTAACTCTGGAATGAGATGCACGCTGCTGCTGACCCCTCTGCCGACACCCCAGAGACTCCCTTATCTCATCAGCCCCTGAGCAGCCCGTCCTCACTCCTCCGCGTGCATGTTCCCAAACTGTCAATCTCCCCGCAGTGACTCACAAGGTTCTGAACCCACCATTCGCCTCTGAGTCTCACTATTTTTTCATACAAGTCCTTCTGGTTTAGATTGAGAGGCGTCTTATTCTTCTTAAATGTTAAAAGCGAAATTAAAAAGAATCACTGAAAGCAATATGCCCTCAGCACAACAGCCTCCCTGAGAGCTGTGCACACTTCAAAGGGAAACACAGGAATCTCATTCTGCTCTCCCGTCAGAGTGCTGTAAATTAGGAATAATTGGACTGAAGTCGGTCAAGCCACAATCATTATAACAACCACTGTGTGCAAACGTGGAGCAGGGCCTGCCTGTGGGCACATCTCAGGAGTGACACTGGGCTAGAAAACATATTGCAAGGGTGCATTAAAGTTTAGGTCAGCTTTACAGGCTCGCTCTGTGCTCCCCTCACAGCCCACTGAAAACAAGGATCCTCTTTCCCCACATGATAATCCTCATTATCACACAGTGCAAGCACCACCTGTGCATTACTAACACAGCCCTGGGAGGTGGGGTGGCTGGAGAGAGATGCCAACCAAAATTCCAAGGCAGGCTTTGTTTGTCATCCCCACGTGGCACAGATGCATCACCCACCACGGAAGGCTTCGGTTCCTTACCTTCTGTCACCTCACAATTCGGATTATCCCACGTTAAACCCAAGGCTCACTTAAGGAGGCATTTTAAAAACTGCCACTGGTAATGGAACTGTTTGAACGCCTTCTCATCCAGTGCCACTGCACAGAGCAGGAGGGAGAGAACGGGGCACAGGCAGCTCTCCCCCAAAGCATTCATGGGGACATTTTGATATCCCTTAAGCCAGTGAATAACCTGACCAACATGGAAAGGGTTCCAGCAAACATGCTTATTTTCCAGAGAGCACAGAACCAAACCCAAACACGCACATCCACACATTATTGGATTTGCTGTTTTAATCAGCAAGTACCAGTGGCTCAATTAGCCTCTTAGCAGTGCCTAAATGGCACTAATTCAGCCCGCTGGCTGCTGCAGACACACAGCCCGGGCTGTCCCCTCGGATTTCGCGGGAACAGCACGGCTATTCTTCTCCTGACAGCACCAGGGGCCCAGACAGTCTCCTGCTCCCTCGCCCTGCCTCTGTTCTGCCAACCACACAGAAAGAAAAGACCCCAGGGCTGACTGTGTGTGAGCGTTGAGTAGGAGGGAAAAGGAAGAGGGAGACACTATTTCTATTCATTTTACAGCTTCATCCATCAAAAGCCTTCCTAAAAAAAAAAAAAAAGAAAAATGCATTCCCAGAAGCTCATGGTTTAGAGCAACAGCCTAGTCAAGTGTTAAAGATACTGAGCTAAACTCTACCTACCACAGCTCCTGCACAAGAGGTTAACAAATTACAGAGGTACTGCTAAAGGTATTATTTGATTCTGTTCAACACTTCCACCACTGCTGGTCTGCTCCTTATATCCTGGGGGTTTAGGATAAAGGATAAACCATCAGCATTGGTAAAATATGCAAGTTTCATTTGTCCATCAGTGGCCAAACCAGCCAAGCCCAGCGTGCTTTGTTGCACTCACCAGCACATTTGTTCAGTTAATTTTTGTGGCTCTCCCTTATATAACAACTAATTTTCAGGCAGATTGATTCCCTGGTGAGTTGTTGCACATTGTGCAGCCATAAAAGCACCAGTGACAGTCAAAGAAGGTGACAGGAACAGTAGGCTGGTGTGAGGGCAGAAGCCAAAAGGACTTTTGGCAGCAAGTAAGTAGATGTCAAATTAAAGTGACCAAGCAACTACAGCTTCAAAAGTATTGACTCAGTATGAACAAAATGTGCTGTCAAAACACAACATGTCAGAACTGAGCCCATCAGATCTAGTTTATATGATGACTATACATAGAATTACAGGTCAGGAGAAACACGGGAGATCTCATAGGAAAAAACCTTTGCTAATTAAGTTACAATGTGCAAAGCAGAGTATTCTCATCCACGAAAAAAGAGCAGAAGGCACAAGAGCTCTTCTCACTCATTTCCATAATCTTTCCCATAACTTAAAACTGAAGGCTCATTAAAAAATGGTCAGAAGTGTGTTCACTCTTGGTCTGAGAGCCACGTTTGCAAAAGAGGTAATATTGCTTTAAATCCCTCCCAGCAGCTTCCCAGCTGACAAGCACTTGGCATCCAAAGGCTAGGTAGGGACTTGGCAAACACACAGCATTTCTACAACAATATTTGCAACATAAAATGAAACAAACAAATAAAAGAGAATATCCCTTTCAAGTACTAGACAGTAAACAGGCCCTGCACTCCCACTCCCCTTTGCTTATTAATATTCAACAGTTTAAAATAAAGATGTACCAAAAAACCACCAGGGAATCCAGGGAATTCATTAAGCCTTCAGTATTTCAGTTCACCAGTCTCTGATTTCCAGTCAGCTGAAGATGGAAAGTCATTACTTCAGCTACAGCCCGGGTCAGAGGGAAGACTAATCTCAGAGTGACAAAGCTGCCAGATTTCAGGTTCAGGATGAATGCAGCCTGGTTTGGGAATTATAAGGGAGAATAAGGAGAATGCAGTATCTTAATTAAGGAAAGCCAACCAACCTATGCCAACAAACAAGGACATGTAGTCAGGAAGCACAAATCAGTGTTTCTGAGAGTGAAACCCGGGCAGAGCAGGGCACAGAAAGGGCTGGTTTGATTCCTGGTTTTTAGAGATGCTCCTGTATAAATTCCACATGTCCTTCCCCCTTCCCAGCTATTGCTTCCATACAAACAGACACTGCCCAGGCTGTTCCAGAGGCACCTCACACTGCAGAGCCCCCCCTGCACAAAAGCCAACAGCACCTTTCCTGCACCGAGAGGAAACTGCTGCCAGCCAGGGGAACTCCATGGGAAGTGTGCAGAGACAATATCCTGCCTGGTGCATCCCAGCTCCTGAAAACACTCATGGATTTGCACGGCAGCTCTGCCTGTGCTGCTGAATCCACTGCCCATCCTGCAGGAACTGCTGCTTCTCCTGCAACTTTGGCTTTATAGAAACACTGGAACCAGTCAAGCAGACCTTTTTTAGGTGTTTTTTTTTGTTTGTTTGTTCTTTTCTGTCTGCAGGTAAATCTCAGTGTGCCATAGACATTCTGAACTGCAGCCTGGGATTTGGGGAGAGCTGCTTTCCCTCGGTGCTGCAGCGAGCAGGGCAGGCAGAAGTTCTGCCTGAAGGAAGAGCTCACAATCAAATAAATGAAACTGCTCAAGAAGTAGGTGATGTTACTGCAGCTTATGGACATTTTGTCTTCCCTTGTCAGAAAAGCTGGCTTGCTAATTTATGGGCAGAGTGGGAAAAGCAGAGGGATACAGACAGACACAGAATACTTAAAACAGGCCTCAGAATGGAGACAAAGCTCCCCTTTCACCTCCTGCTGCTATTTACCATCTGGGATCCTGAAAAGGGGGTGATGGGTAGTTTTGTGATAGGTTTGGCAAGGGGCAGGACATTTAGGATTTTCTATGTGTAACGAGGTCATGTGTCAGCGCCTTTGCAGCACATGGGAACACCGTCCAAAAGGAGGTTCAACAAAAGGGGTTGCCCCGGCTGAACTGGAAAGAAATTCTCTTTAAAAATATCCTGGCACCAAGGCAGGGTCTTAATAAGATTAATAATAATAAATTTGCAGAAAACGCCCCCAGAGCACAGCGTGGAAAAGCACATAAAAAATGAAGAGTGAACACGTCCAACTAAGAGTGGGTACTTTATATTTTTACATTTTTAGAAGTGGTATGAAATTTAAAAGCAACATCAAAATTCTGAATCCCAGCATTTTCACTCCTGTTTGGAAACCAAACAGCTCAGGCTACCCCATGTTTTTTGGTAACTTTTGCTTTCTTGAGCCCCTTCCATTGTGCTCAGGAATATAAAATGTACTGCAAGTCCATGGAGAGGGAGAAATACTTTGTATTCCAGTGTTCTTCAACACTTCCACCAGTACGGGGGGTTGGGGTGGGGGAGGTAACTCTGCATTTCAGTCCCTGCCTGGAAGCAGGGCAGTATTTTTATTCTTTCTAACAACGCTTTGTTTCACAAAAGCGATTTACAACGAGCAGATAAATGAAAGGAGGAGTTCAGACACGTTTCTTCTGTCTTCATCAAAGGAATTATTAATAGGGTGAATTTCCCATCATCGGGTGCTACAGTAAATCTTTAAACAGAGATCCTTTAACCCCAGGACCTGCAGGAAACATGAGCATCCCAGCCTTTTGCCCAGACTGGGTGTCTGCCGACCAAAGGGATTGTAACAACGCTGCTGCTGCTGCAGACAATTCAATCTGGGCCCTGAATTATTTACAATCTGTCCTCTCCAGGATGCCCAGATGTGAGAATCAGTCACTAGAACTAATGCAGTACTTTCCTGTCCTTGTGTCTCAAACTCCTGCCCCGTTCTCAAGCCTGAAAGCTTTAAGCTGAGGATGTCACAGCTACACCACAGAGAAGTCAAAGGCAGATTGTGCATCGTGGAAGACAGATAAGCAAAACTTCCCCCTGTACTGATGGGAAATGAAAAAGTTATGTCAGATCTTCCAGAACAGCTCTTTTAAAGCAATCACACCTGCAAACCTGGGGATGCACTGCTGTGAAAGTGCTGCTGCTCCTCACCAGCCTCTCCCTGTGCCTGCACATCCCTGACCAGCCCTGGAGCCAAGGGGCACTGAAAGGAGCCACAGTCAGTGAATTGCCACAGGACACCAACAGATGGACACATCCAGTCCTTCCAGAAAGGCTCTCCCGTGGATCAGAGCTCAGGAGGCTCCATCCACACTGCAAGCCCCTGGCACAGCCACAGACTGACAGAGAAAAGCACCTTGGCCAGACAGAACATGAAATAAAAGCCACCATTTATTATAATCATGACAACCATACACAGATTCTACCGTAATGCTGTCATCTAGCTAAAAAACACAACAAATAAATGGCCTTTCACTCCAAAATTCCTTTGGCTTTTTTCTTAATGGATTGTTCTACTCTGAGACAATAACCACAGTTTTGCTTTGTCCCCGGAGTCTTGAAAAGAGCTGTATAAAGACAGGGACACACACATACAGAGGTTAAATGCACTGGACAGTGCTCAGTATTTGAAAAAGTTACCAAAAAAATAAAATAAATAAATAAATAAAATCACAGTTTTGATAGTTCTGTGGGAAAAAAAAAAACCTTAGCAAATTTGCAACAAAACTGTTAAGTAATTAAGGCAAGACACTTCACACATGAACTTAAACTGCTAATTAAATCCCCCCTGCTTAATTGACTAGATTTGCATATCATTCAGTGAGGAATGGGAATGGCTTGGGCATTACACAAGCACTTCCTTGTGCAGGAGGCAGCTCAGTAACATAAAATAAGGGTAATAAGAAAAGGCAACACAAGTTTCTGAATGAAACAGGAATTTTCAGTGTGTTCTCATGAGGAACACCAGACCAGAACCCACTGCAGTCAGTCACTGTTCCCACAGGAATACTCAGAACTGCAGCAAATGTTTTATAGCCTGTTCAACCTGTGATAAGTCTGCTCATCTACACAGCTCCCAGTTAACTCAAAAATGGGTTTACAACCAACAGAATCCTTTCCTACTTGGAAAACCCCAAATACCTTCATTTCTGCAACTGTAGAAATTCCTGTAACTGTAGCAGAAAAAGTTATCAATGCCTGCCCCTCTCTGCCACTGAACTGAGCGGGAAGAAACATTTTGACTCCTAGATCAGCCAGTCAAGGAAAAGGTGCAATTATCTGCCAGCTCTGTCATTCCCAAGTGACCCCAAGGGATGAAACCAGCCTGGCAGAAGTTCTGCTCCAAGGATGTCAGATGGCAATTTTTTTAAGTGGGTGAGGACTCAGAGTCAAGAACACAACTTCCCCACACCATTAAAAAAGGCCAGTTCCAGGAGTTGTTCCTCTTAATAATCAGTTTGTCGAGTAAGGGTAAATTACTGCAGTAATTTATGAGGACTGAAGGATCAGGGCTGCTCTTCCATTCCAGTCTCCAAAAGAAGAGCTGAGATTGTAACATCCCACCCAGCTCCAGACTTTTGGTGTCACATCAGTTGGCTGCACGTTCCATTCACAGACATTGACATTTTTTTACCTCAGCTTCTGTCTTAGAAAAAGCATAAAGTTCATTCTTCATCTCATTTTTAAAGGGTTCTGTAAGTCTTTGAAACATTAATATTCTCCCTAACAAAGCCAGCAGCTGCTCTGCCAGTCTGTGACATGGATGGTTTTGTTAAAAGGGTTTCATGTGGGGTTTTTTCAGTTCAGTGTGCTTTGCATATGAAACAGGACATTTCCCCACCCTCCACCCCCTCCTAATC
This sequence comes from Pachyramphus minor, assembly GCA_013397135.1. NCBI lineage: Eukaryota > Metazoa > Chordata > Aves > Passeriformes > Tyrannidae > Pachyramphus > Pachyramphus minor. The sequence continues at coordinate 294,371 of VYXB01006186.1, forward strand.
CAGAAGGGACCTTACTTCCTCCCTCCCAAACAAGCAGCTCATTCAGCAAAAGGGAAATCCCGAGATGCTCTCGGGCACAGAGCCGAGAGAAGGAGCTTGGGGAAAAAACCAAACCAACAAACAAAAACAACCCAAAAAAACAAACCCAAGAAAAAGAAGCTCCACCAGCGTGTCCAGAGCAGCAGCCAGAGGAGCCATAGAGCTGGTAATGATGAACTCACTTCTGCAAACTCCTCCAGGCCATGGCCCTGCCAGGCAGGGCTCCACAGACTTTTAGAATGAAAACAAAAATCAAGCAACCTTTTCTTAGTTAAGAAATTTGTGTGTCTCCATATTTCTCTTCTCTCAGACCAAATACTCACTTTGTGACATCAAACTGTCTGCAATTAATTCTGATGTCACAGGGAATTATGATTTTGACCAAGAGAGCAAAAAAGTTCAAGGGGGGAGTCTAATTAATAAAAGAGATTTTTTTTTCAAGGAAAAGAACCCACATACAAAAAAATACAGCAACTTCAACGTAAGGGTTTCACATCTGCCAAGATGGGATCCAGCTGCTCTTTCACAAGCACATGAATGAGCACCCCTCTTAGAAACAAAGAAATACATGGAGTTTTGTGTGACTCTACTGAAATCAAATCAATTTATAATAAGAGAAAACCGCACCAATAAATTAGTCCAGCTAACAAGGGCAAATTTGATAAACTTTTTGGAAATCTAAATTATAAATTTGCATGTAAATTTGTAAGAGTGGAATTCAGATGCAGAAATGAGACTTCTCCACTGAAATCCCATGAATTACTCCAACAGTCACTTGTAAAATCTCAGCAGAACTTGGCCCTCCAGTTATCACCAGTGAGAGAACGGGGAGCCCTGGAAGTGGTTTCCACTCCAAGGCCCATTCTGATGAAGATGGACCATTGGCCCCCGTGGAGTCCCACAGTGAGCCCAGCACTGCCTGCCCTGGGCTGAAGCACTGGGGGCACCCAGGGCAGGGAAGCTCCTGGTTCTGCCCTTTCCCTGCATCAGCTCCTGCTGATGGATGCCATGTGGATCATCCCATGGCATCCAGGCCAAGAGAGCTGAGTGGAGACCCTCAAGGTCTGGATCTCACAGACATTTCCAGTATTCTCTCTGTCCTGTTCAGCCTCCTCACAAACCCAGCACAGCACCTCCCTGCTCTAGAGCAGTGCAGTGATGTAACACCAGCCAGGGCTGTCACACAACCCCCAGCCCTGATCCCAGTGTTCCTGCTGGGAACCTCCCTCTGCACTGTCCCTCCTGTGCCACTGTAGCTTCTCCTAAGCCAGAACAAGTAAATAAGGAGAACACTGCAATTCTTCTGCAGCAATTGCAGTCCCAGTGACTCGACCTGTGCTGAGTGGAGTTCTCTGGTCCTGAGAACGAGGAGCTGCTGGCAGGAGAAAAACCAGGTCAGTTGTGCACCACAGCATGGAAATACAGGTAGGGCAGTAATGCACAACCAGGGATCTGGTGGGAAGGTGAGCCCAGAGCCCCCAGTGCAGCTCCAGAGCCCTGGTCCAGCTCTGTCCCACCCTCCCAGTGCCAGTGCAGAGGAACATTTGTCATCCCCAGCACTGAGCTGCTCCACTCCACCGAAAGCAAAGCGTGACGATCTGTACAAATGCAAATGTCCCAAATGCCAAGACTAACATTTCTAAAACCTAATTCAACTCTTTCATTTCTTAGCTGCAGGCCCTTCGCTGCCACTCCTTTTTTCCACCCAAACAAAAGACTAAAGGGATGACTCAAAGCAACTTGAATTTCAAGCTAAAGCCACAAAGCACTGAATGCCTCATCTTTAATATTAAACAGGTGTGTAGATGATATTCATTCAGGCCTCATCAGGGCTGGGTTAATTGTTAAAAAAGTGCAAAAGGACCAAGTTTCTTTAAAAGACACATGGGTAAGTTAATGCTACAAATAATGATGCAAGTCATACAACAAATACAAGCCAGTAGTAGTTACAGCACTGCTAACTCCCTCAAACTCTTTTCCCCTCCAGATCACTAATTTATTTTTCTTTGTATTCACCACCTGATGTAATAAAACCATAAAATTATGTAATAATAAAAATATTATCCCCCCCCTCCTCAGAACTCAGTAGTCTTACACACAATCTTTGCTCCAGAATTGACAGGGCAAAAGAAGGATCAATGAATCCATCATAAAAAAAGATTTTCAGTGAAATGTTTCTAGAAATTAAGGTGTTAGAAAAGGAACACCTCATTTGCAGTCTGAGGTCTTTAAGCAGCAGTGCTGCCTGTTCACTGATAATAAAATAGAGCACTTTACACCACTTTTATCACTGTCTGCCACTGAATATGGCCCAAAGGTTATCTGGCTCCACTGGTTTTACAAAGAACTACACTGTTGTGGCAAAAAAAGGGCAAAAAGCCAAATAAAACTAAATCTCTGCCTATATTAATGCGAGCACTTACTGCATGGCATGTTCCTTATTAGTGACTGAACGGGAACAAAGGGGTATCAATGAGGGGCCTGATGCTGCAGTTTGTGCTCCTGAGTCTGATTAACTTTTCCCAGCACCACTCTCAGTACTGTTGTTTCAAAGGAGCATTTCTAAATCACACCAGCATAGTGATAATTCACTGAATGAACTGAAACTGCCAGTGCACAGTTAAGAATGGCAATTTGTTTTCTTTTCTTTTTTCTTTTTTTTGAATGACACTTATCTTTCAAGCAAGGTGAGGATTGGTCAGAGGTTGGACTCATCATCTGGGAGGTGTTTTCCAACCCCAGTGCTTTGGGACATCTGACAATTCAAAGAAAACACTACTGCAGATGTGCAGCAGCAACGCTGCAGAGCCCAGAACATCCAACTCCAGCACCCAGCTGATTCTACCTGGGCAGGAAGAACCAGCACCTGTAACACAGGTCATGCGGGTAAAGGACTTCATCAAAATGCAGGATATGGCAGTGAAAACACATGAGATGGTTTTTCTTCCAACCCTAACAGATGTTGTCCAATTAAGGATGCAAATAAATCACCCTCTGCACTGCGAGTCAGAAAACACACACATAAAAGCTCTCTAAATACATTTCAGTTTAAACTTGCATAATTCTCCCAGTGGAGAAATCATCTTCAACTTATGTAATCCTTAGAAAGAGACATTATTACGTACAATTCTGTGGCACTAAGAAACGAGGAAGACATCTCTAGAAAAGAGGTGCACCCACACACGATTAATTATCTGGGTGTGGAGGGAAGAGAGGGGAAGAGCTGGAGCAGGGATGCAGAGCCCTGAGTGTGCTGTTTGCACAGAGAGCGAGCGGTGACGGAGCTGCAGGGGCTGCTCCCCTTTCACCAGCCAGAACTGTCTGTTATACTTAACCCAGACTTCCGAACACTTGATATCCTGTCTGCTATTTCAATGCCCTTACTCAATGTTTCAGACAGACATTACACAAACTGGCTGGTGAAAAGGGTTGAGAAACCAAGAAGCAATCCAAGTCAATGACCTTATTCTCTAAAACCATACCACTGACTGGAGGCGGGGGAAGAACAAAGCACAGGGTCCCCCCGAATCCCTCCCTGAAACCCTCCCTAGGAAAAGGCAAACACTAGCCTGGACCTAGTTTTGTTAGTGTTGCTGCTGGTCTTTTAATCCTTAGAGCCTAAGCAGTCCTTGTGCTCCCAGGGCCACTGATTCTCATACCAAAAGAGAAACTGCTTCCATTTCTGTTCTCCAAAAAAAAAAAAATATCAGAAAACCAAACATAAAAGTCACATTTTCTACAAAGCATGTGCAAAGGTAACCACACATAAATCAATAAACAACAAAGCCAGAACCCAAGTTATTGATTAGCCCCTTTGCTGTTTACCTCCAGCACACAGAATGATGCTGCAATTTTCACACACACACACTCTCAAGCTCACATACATTGTCCCTGACTCTTCAAACAGGACTGTTAGAACAACTAAGCACTGCCTAACACCAGGGTGGCAGGACCTGTCTCATTTCCCAGAACACATGACTGTGCAGCTTATCAGGCTGTGTTAAATATGCACCCAGTGCTCGGAGAAGCCCAGTTTTCTGTGATAGCAACCAAATCATAGATGGAGCCGATAAGAGCTCCACACATGGGAATTCCCACTGGCTTCCAGAAGAGCTCTGTCCCTCACACTCTGACAGGATCACAGCTCCAATTAGTGCCAGTGCTTTTGTCACCCCACCCAACCAGAAGCCAAAGCACAGCCATTCTCTCAGGGGAGAGGGGCCAGTCCCTCTGGGCCAGGACTGGCCAACACCAAGATCCACACACTCAGCAACTGCACCTGACACGGCTCCGAGGCCAAGTTTATGGGCCTTGAATTTGTATCAGAAAAAAAGGCTGGCCCTTATCCCAGCTTCAGACATATTTCCTCACAAATCCTAAATACGGGAAGGGAAGAACTGACCCTGTTAGATCTGTACCACAACCTTCAAAGCCAGTCTTGTATATGACCCTCTCGGTCTGAGTGCAGCTCCCAGCTGGAGAAACTGTTGCCCCACTCAGTGAGATCTGCCGGGATCACAGCACCAAACGTCTTGGTTATTAATCCTTGCTAATGAGCAAAACAAAACCACTGCAGCAGCAGAACTGCAGGTTCTCAGACTCTGCACAGTCCTGTGAATGCCAGGTCAGGCCACAAACTCCAGGAAGCCCCTTTGCCTCAACACTGGCACGTTCTGGTTCAGGATGTGCCCCTGGTCTCTGGTGCCAGTCAACACACAGGCAGGAGCCTGACACACAAGTGCTGTGGTTTGTGGGTGAACTGGTTCCAATTACTATGGGCTGATTGCTGAGTGAGAGCTGTAGAACCAGCCCCAAACCCTGGGATTAACCTCCTGTGTTCCAGAAGATCCAGGAGCAGGTGATTTCAGTAATGATCCGAGTCTGAACCTCTGCACTGGCAATGAAATGTAAGACATCCAAGACTACACAAATTGCAAACAGGGAAGGGAAGGGACCAGAGCACATCTTTTCACAGCAGACTTGCTTCTCTGAAATTGTTTTCCAAGAACACAAACTGCCTATACTAAAGACAGAGACAGTGAAATAGCATTAAAAAATTGGTGCTGATTTATTAATTTACATGACACATTACCCAGATTCATAAAACTTATGCAAACAAAGTAGACATTATCTAATAAAATGTGTCATTAGCACACATACTCTAATTGACAGATTTAAAACAAAAACATGCTATATTACTACATTTTAAAGTAATGCTTCCTGTATGTGAAGATCAATTTGAATTAAGTGCTCTATGGCCACTCAGCCAAAATAGATCAGCCTAGTAATTGACAGGATTCTATCAATAGATTCTCCACAATCCAGTCCAAATCACTTTTGCCTAAGCTCTACTTTCTTTCCAAGAACCCCTGTTGGATTTAGTGTTCCATGGCAGTTCCCTCTCAGTAGGAATTACAGTGTCAAGTCCAAAGTGTACTGTAAAAGAAAACAAACCAAGACAAGCAAATCCAACCAAACTTCACAAAAACTTCTGTGCCTAAGAATGGACCCACGGAGACAGCTCTGCCTGTCATAGCAAAGCAGCCTGGCCAGCTGAGCCAGCACTGAGTTCCATCCCCAGTCACCCCCAGCACCAGCCCACTCCTCACTGCCCTCGGTCCCTCCAAGGCCCTCGGTGAGATAACTTTGCTAACAGATGGAAATAACTGAGTTTTTCAGTGAGAACGGGCAGTGCAGCTCTTCAGAGCCCCAAGCCCTGGTGGGGCTCTCCCCCCCAGCCCTGGCAGAGCTGCAGGAAGGTGCAGATAAAGAGCGAGGGCTCAGGGCTGTGCCCGCTGTGCTGCCCGGACATGCTCGCGGAGCCTCGCGCAGACGCCTCCAGAGGCTCTGACAACACGGATCCCAACGCGCCTCTCAGCAAGTGCAAACACACCCCGGTGGGTCAGCCAGCCCCGAGATAACCGGGCCCAGGGCCTGGCAGAGACCAGGTGTCGGGCTCCCGACACATCCAAAAAATCAACCGTGTTTACACGCAGCTTCAAAGCTTGCTACTGTTTGGGCAGAACACACGGCCAAGCCCGAAACCACAGAAATGGAGAGGCAAGGGAGACAATGGAGGGAGAGGCAGAGGTTTGAATATTTTAGGCAGTGGTTTTCAAAAGCAGAGATTGCATGTAATTCCCTCCCTCATTCAAGAGAACTGACTTGAGGAACTCAGGAACTGTTCTGGAGCAACAGAGAGCCGTGGTTGACTCAACACCATTAGATCATGTGCAGCACACTCTCTGTCCAACACACATGCACGTACCTGCTGCTTTGTTCTCGACCTACAACATCTGTAGAACTGTTTGCATGCTTGGGAAAAACTGCTGATGTTTGCTGTAACACTGACACCTCCTCAGGTACATGGGATTTTGTTTCAGCGTGGTATCGCTTTTGAAGTTCAACTTTTATGTTGTAAAAGGCTTCTGAACTAAACTACTGCCCCAGAACATCAGCATCTTTGCTTTAGGGACTTGAAAATTTTTACTGGAGAATCCCAAAAATAATTCTTGAACACAGGGTAAGAGAGCACATGACTTCAATACTCCATGGGAAAACAAGCAAACCCTCAGTCCTTGGGCAAAAATTTTCAAAGAATATTTATCAAGTGGTTTTGTACCAAGAAGAATAAATCCATTAAACCCATCTTGCAATGTGAACACCACTGCCAGTGAATAAACTCAGAATCTCTCTGCTACACCCACCGTAGGACAGATCCTATTAACAAATAAAGATTACAACTGCCAGGAGGCAGGACTTCAGGACAAGATACACATCCCAGCTCTACTCCTGCAGCCTTTCAGGTGGCCATAAAGCACAGCTCAGCAACCACTGGGCAGCACCTAAAAGCCCACAGCCTCCCTCCGCTGCGCTTTTCCACTTGCAGCAATTTTGGTTCTTTGATTGAGCTGCACACTTGACCTGGCTAAACCTTCCTCCAGCTGAGCGAGCGGCGTGTTGTGGCAGCGCCGGGTTGTGAAATAAAGTGGGAGGCCTCATGTGCTCATTTGTGTGTCAGTACCCAGAGTGCTGCTCCTGGCTTCCAGCTACTTCATAGAAGTGCTGCTGGGACTGGAACCGTGGGAACAGGGCGCTGCTGCAGCGTGGGTGTGCTCCCCCTGCCCGGCCCTGCTCACACAGCTCTGCCCAGGGGCAGCTCGGTGTGCTGGCCAGAGCAGGACTGAGACAGGGGTCCAACAGACACAGGGGCAAACCCACCCTGCTCCTCTGGGAACAGCAGCCAACAAAGCCTTCAGGGGAGGGCAGCATCCTGATGTCAAGCCAGCACAGAGCTGTCTGTCACACAGGAGGGACACACCAAGGCCAGATCTACCCCACAACAGCACCAGCTACTGAGCCCAACAAAAAGGCTTTGGCACGGATGGGGAGTTTCTAGGACCCTGTTTTGCAACCCTGTCAAGTTATTCACATTTTAGATTTCTAGAAATACCTCAGAATGGAGTGGTTGTGCTCCACACCAGTAATGGGAGATGAAATGAGAGACAGGAGAGACAGGACACCCACACGGGAAAGGTCACGCCGGTGCAGGGAGACTGCGAAGGACCAGAGAGAAAGCAGAGCAGAAGAACACCTGCCTGAGCATGCAAGAGGGTGGAAAACCCAGTGAAGGACACAAAATAAGTCAAATGGAGAAATTATCATGCGGCTCAAGACACGAAAGAGTTTTGGGAAGTGGCACGAAGGTGAAAGACCTTATGGGAGGTCAATCACTCATCCAAGCACAAATAGGGAGGATACAAAAATCAAAATCTTAGAAGAAGGTGTGAAAAGTGATTGAGGCCTCTATGGTTCCTGCTGTAGTGGGGGCTCCAGCTGTCACAACTCCCTTTGGTTTTTGGTTAAGACCCTTTGCTGACTTCACACAGATCTAGACAAAAGCTTCTGCAAGTGGCAAGACCAGGCAACAGGAGTTGTTCAACCAACCCAGCTGACCGAGAGACAAGATATCTACATCCACACATCCCTCCACAAGTACAGATGGATGGGTATGCACAGCAGATACTTGATGCATACAGGAATATGCATCGGGAATGAAACATCTAGGAAAAGCTACGCCTCGTAGCAAAGCTTTAAAACCACACCAAGGAAAAAAGGGAGAAAAAAAAGAGAGAGGAAAAAAGGCAGTTTTGCCACTACGCTGAATCTGCAACAGGGGCTTGTGCCAACCCAGCTCCTCCATTTAAGTCAGACCCTTAAAAGGCAGAGCTCTGCTGGCAGAAATGTACAGACCTCATCACAGAAACCTCATGAAGACACACGAAAAGGTCAGAAAACTCACTGCTGCTTGAACAGCCATAAAAATTGTCATATGCATCCCATGCTACCTAAATCCTACCAGAGCCCCAGGGGAGACACAGCACACAAAGCAATGTGTCTACACACAGAGAAAGAAGGGAATTAAAAAACTGACAAAAAGGCCACTCCTGAGAGCAGAAAACCCAAAATCTGACACAGCAGCTTATGGCACACCATGCACAGCAACACCTCTGTATAAAACAGAACAAAGCAAAGATCTACATCAAAAAAGGAAGCCTACCACAAAGACACATGTGCTTCACCCTTTCATCCGCGGAGGCAGAGCCCCACAGCCTCACAGACCCACACACCCCGACAGGAATTCACACAGACACACAGAATGGGACCATCCTGTCATTTCCTCACTCAGCACCTCAACTTTACTCCGTTCCTTGCCCCTGGCCACAGCCTCCCAATCTTGGAGGCTGATTAAATCTCTCCGTAATTATCCGCACGCACTGCTACAACACAAATGACCTTAGCATATGATATCCGTTGGCTGAGCCCAATGGAAAAAGACTTCAGGAAAAGGAAGGATAAGCGTACAAAACTCTGCCAGCACTGTCAGGGTCTCCTCAGGACTGCACCGAAATAATAGGAGCCCTGAGGCCAGTTCAGAAGCCTTGAAACTTAAGCCCAGTTCTGCCCAGGATGTGATAAAATGTTCTGTTTTCTGTATCCCATCATCTGAGCACACACGTACCCCTCTGTTCCTCCCCACCAGACTCTTTGCCACCTTCCAAATAAACCTATGCAGGAGACTTAACATTCCATTATGATGGATTTCTGGCAAAATTTTCCAAGAAATAGATGGCCACCACCATTTCCTTACAAAATTTTTGGTATTCACTACCAGGTTTGTTGAACTCCCTCTGCAAGGAGTGCTGCACTCCATGCAGATTTCAAGGGTGGGAGAAGGGATGCTTCTCTTATTCTGAACTGGGATCTATGAAAGGGTCACCAAAAAAACTGAGGCAAAGCCAAGATTTAATAAGCTTTTTCTTGTTCTCCACCTGCAACCTCACCTGGAGTGTTGGATAAATGACACAACTGAAGAGAACACCCAAAAAGCCTTGGGTGTAAAAAAGGAAAACACTCCACTACTAACATTCATTTTAATTAGACTCTGGAAATAACCAAGGGACAGAGGACCCTTCTGGAGCAAGAATGTGGAAATCTCTTAATTCTGCTTCCCAAATGAAGCACACCCTAGAAAATTCCTTTTCCAACATGAAAAATGTCTCCACTTGGAGAGCCGTGTTCTCCTCTCACATCCATGTTCATCTATCCCACCATTCCATCTCGGCACATGACTGACAGAGAATAGACAAGCCATTAAAAACACATCCACCTCCAACCACGGGGATAATGTGCCTCATTACAGCCCAGCTTTGTCACCGCGTCCTGACACTCGGGGGAGGAAAAGGAGGGGTGAGGACAAGGACTGAGCCGGGGGCAGGACAGAAACTGGCACTTGAGGAGTGGGACTCTGCTCCTTAATCCAGACCAATGGGTTCTCTAGGCCTCCTAGGCTGGCTGTGGAATTTTAAAAATCCTTCTGTTTGCCTGGGAATTTTTGTTGCATTTTTTTAGAAACAAGAACTCTTCTTCAGTCAGAGTGTATGTCTGCCCCTTTAAACAGGTATTTGGTCAGGTAATTCAGAATTCTACTGAACATTCGAGGTGGGCTTTAAACATCACTTCTCTTTTCCAGTCTTGTGCACTGCCCTTCCACTGCAGACACAGAAACCCAAAGCCGAGTTGGGGAACCTCTGGCAGTGGGGCAGAATCCAACCAGCAAACCTGCAGCAGGAGTTTGCTTTGCCCTTGCACTGGGGGAAGGAGCAGGAGGGAGCTGCTCATCCCCAGCCAGTTGCACCATCGCCAGGAGCCAGACAGACAGCGGGTGTCTGTGAGTCCTCAAGGCCTGTGGCACTGCTGCCCATGGAGCAGGACCGCTGCCAGATGCCAAGGCAGCCTCCCACCCACGCACCGGGGATTCTGGGATCTAAAGGCAGCTCAGACTGAAAGAAAAACAAGAGACACCTAAAAAAAATGTGCTTTAGCCGTCTGGCTCAGCACGGCAAACCCTGAGGAGCTGCTGCAGCTGGCCCTGGACAGAGCCATTTGTGGCTGTATGCATAATCCAATCTACAAAAGCCAGGCTGGTGGGGAAATTCAGGCTTCACAGGGATACTCTAAAAGCAGGGACTCCTCCACTCGCATTCTGCACACTTAATATGAAAACCAGTAACCTGCATTACTGTCACAGTTATTTTCTCAAAAGCCACATTTCATCTCCATACAAGCATTTAGAGCACTGAGCCCCCACCTCCATCCCTGGCGACATGCAATCGATCAGAAAAGTGCATGTACTTGTGTCTGGAGCCATCAGTACCTGCTCCCTTTTTCTGGCTTCTTCCTTGTCTTGACCCCTAAATGAAGCCCTTGAGACCCAAAAATCACGTACTTCCAGATAAAGTCTGGGGCAGCGTGGTGGGCTTCAAAGATCAAGGTCCATGTAACAGTAAAATATACAAACACACATATGATATTTAAACAAACTCCAACCACCGTGTTGGGAACACAACCAGAGACATAAAGGTGCCTTCTCGAGCACTGTACATGAAGGGAGAATGGAGAACACCATTAAAATTGCTAAATGAACTCCAAGGGAAAGCAGCTGGTAACAAACTGGGTATATCGGTGAATGTTACCGAAATTCCTCCCACCCCCTTTAGAATTGCAGGCATCACTTACCCGGGGGGCTTTCCTCTTGTATTTGTTGTTATAGTCAAATTTTTCTTTCATTTCATCTAAGAGTTGGCCCAGTCTAGCTTTCTCCTCTTTCCCAGTATAATCCTGGCTGAGGAGGATATAGGATCTCCAGTTTGCAGAGTCAAAGCCCCAGTGGCAAGTCCTGTTTTCCAGCGATTTGTGAGAGTGGACCACAAATTTGTGAGGTGGGTACATGAGCCTGCAGTCCAAGCACTGGATGCAGGCTGCGCTGGGGTTACTGTAAAGCTCTGGCACCAGGAGTCCCTTACACTTCCCAAAGCACTCATGATACACCTTGAAGCTCTTCTCCGTGAGCTCCAGCTCAATTGTGCTCGAGAATTCCTTCTTGCAGTGGGGAGGATAGGTGCCACCATAAAGCAAGGCGTTACAAAGCCTCTCAGCGTCAGTTTTCGTGATGAGACCGCAGGAAGGAGCAGAGAAGGGCAGGATGCCCATGACTTTGAGGATTTCCAGCTGGTCAGCAGTGCATCTGGAGCAGTAAATATGCAGCTCATCACATACCGAATTAATCTGCTGCAGGGAGAAGTCCCTGAGCACCGAGTTCAGGATCTGGGGCAAGCAAAGCCGCTTCTCTCCACCCACCACGAAGCAGGAGATGGTTTCCCCTTCCAGGATGGTCTCGCACCTCTCTGTGGATCTGTCCGAGGGCATGAAGAAGGGACCAGGCATGACCGGAGGAGGCTGGATTGGGGGCAGATGCAGTACAGGTTCCGCGGGGTCTTTGCCATTGTCTTTCTTGTACATCTCCTGTGCCCATCGTGCTGAGAAAGCAGCAGGGCCACCCAGGGAGCTCATAGAGCTCAGATGAAACTGTTCCAAGGTCTTCTGCAGTCCTGGATGAGGCTGGAAGCTGCTTCTACTTACAGTCTCCATTTTTTAGTTTCTATTCCCAAAACAAACAACAAAAATCCCCAGTTATCTTCCACCCTGGTACAAATCCACTTAAGGGATTTTTTTAAGGAAAAAAATATGAACAAAATAAAACAAACCCACCCTTGTGGTTTTTTTTTCCTCCTTCCCACTCAGCAATCCACTAACGGAGAGGAAATAAATCCTTTTGTATGCGTGTCTCTGTCTTCTTTCTTTCTTTCTTCTTGGTTCGTTACAATTTCAAACCCTCCAAGTCTCCAAGCTGCTCCGATGGAGCACAGAATCACGGCAAAAAGAGGTCTTCATCCGAGCACTCACCCCCTCAGCCAGCCCCCAGGCAAACCGATCCCTCCTCCCACACCTCCGACACTCACACACTCACTCACACACACACACACCACCCACGGAAACACAAAAAGTCTGTGCCACGCTCCGAGCACCCGGGGCTCAAATATGTTCTGGCGGCTGCTGCTTCTCTGCAGTGATCCCCCTTCTGTCCATATCCACCGGAGGAAGGCGCGGGGGAGGAAAGCAGAAAGCAGGAGGCGGCAGAAGGCTCGGTCTGTGCGAGAACAACGCAGGAGGAAAGGCCCCGGTCTCCGGCGCTGCCGCGGGGGCTCCACACGGGCGATGAGCGGCTCCGCTGCCCCTCGGGGTCCCTCTGCTCGGCCGGGGACGGCTCCTCGTCCCTGGGGTCGCCTCCCTGCCCCTACTGCTGCCGGCGCTGTCGGCGTGCCGTGGGGAGCCGCGGTGAGAGCGCGCACATCCTCGCCGCTCCGCTCGCCAGCAGTGACTGAGAGTGCCTGAGAGCTGAGCTAATGCAGGCGGGCTCAGCCTCCCGCCCTCCGCCTCCCCCCCTCTGTTTGTTGGTGTCTGCCTCAGTCATTGAATCCCGGCCAAGAATGTGACCAACTCCCCAGGCCGGGCTCTTCCAGGAACAGCGCCCGCCTCCCCCCTCGCTCTGCGCCGACACCAGCCGGGATGTGCCGAGCC
>VYXB01006186.1:307414-397669 GCA_013397135.1 Pachyramphus minor
GGGCGCGCGGCGCGGCCCCGGCGGCGGCGCCGGCGAGGGAGGGAGGAGGAGGGAGGGAGGATAAACTGCTGGGTTCACGGACCGCCGCGCCGCCAAGGAGGGCCGGGAGGGCGACGGCTTTTTCCCCTCGCCACTGGGTCTCTGGCAGCGGGGAAATGGAGCGGCGCCGGCCGCGCTCGCACGGGCACGGAGCGTGTGTGCGAGCAGTGCCAGAGCCCTGCCAGAACCCTGCCCGAGCCCTGCCCGCTCCGCTGCGGGCACACGCCCCGCGCACACCGCGATGCGGGCGGCAGAGCGCGATGGACGGGAGAGAACTGCGCGGGGCCGCTGGGCTCACCCAGCGCTGCGGGCACAGCGATCCACGCACGTGTGCTTCCCTGGGCTCGGCACGCGTGTGCCCCCTGCTCACCACACACGTGTGCCCCCTGCTTCTCACACGCGTGTGGCCCCTGCTCCCCACATACACGCGGTCCTTGCTCTCACACACGTGTGCTCCCTACATACATGTGCTCCCTGATCCCACACACGTCACACGCGTGGCTGAGTGGGCAGAGCCCCCGCGGGAGCAGTGAGCCAAGGGCAGGCACTTGGGGGCGGTTCCTCGAGCCCAGCCCGCGGGGCCGGGGCCGTCCGGGTCAGTGCAGGTCTGTCCCGTCTGTCCGGGTCTGTCTGTCCGTCGCTCTGCCCGGGGGCACCGGCCGCTCCTCCCGCCCCGCCGCACTCCGGGACCGGGCTCCCTCTACCGACCGACCGGCTCAGCGCCGGAGAGCGGGGCACGGACACCGCTGAGCAGGGACAGACACATGGACACCTCTGACCAGGGACAGACACTTCTGAGCAGGACATGGACACCTCTGAGCAGGGACAGACACACGGACACCTCTGAGCAGGGACAGACACATGGACACCTCTGAGCAGGGACAGACACATGGACACCTCTGAGCAGGGACAGACACCTCTGACCAGGGACAGACACACAGACACCTCTGAGCAGGGACGGACACCTCTGAGCAGGACATGGACACCTCTGAGCAGGGACAGACACCTCTGAGCAGGGACAGACACATGGACACCTCTGAGCAGGGCACGGACATCTTTGACATAGCAAGGACACCCATTGCCCACTGGTATCGACAGTGCCCAGCAGCACTGCCAAGTCCGCTATGGATTTATTATCCAGATCAGCAGTGAGATGCTCTTACTTTCTATTAATGTCAAATGTCAAAGCAACAAACTGTGGCTTCTCCCTTTTTCTAACCAGAAATTCTAACAAACATTTCAACCATTTCCACAAGTGGAATTTTTAGGTATTGCCACAAGACCAAGGTCTAAAGACGTGATCTGACAGTCTAGGCCATCCAGTCCCTGTTGACTCCTGATGCTAGAGAAGTCACCACGTTACATTTTATTAGAATGGAAACCCTCCCCACCATGAGGTTCTGACTATGACAAGGGAGAAGCACCAGACACACAGTGAATTCCAGCAGGGATGTGGCAGTCAACCAGACTTGTCATCAAAGAGACTCAAATGCAGTGGTGAGCAGCAGCAGGATCATTCCCTAGATGGATTTAGTGCAGCTGCAGACTTTTTTTTTAAGATCCACTAAAATATAAAGGGCCAGATATACTGAAACATCACTTGTGGAGATCGTGATTCTTTTAAAGAACCAAACTAATGCTTGCAGGAAGTTTGGAAACTTCTCAGCTCTGGAAGCTGGGTTTTTGTCACTCCCTCTTCTCTACCCCTTAGAAAGGACAGCAGTAGATGCTGTAACTCATCTTAAGAGAGGTGCCATTTTCTCTTCCAAATGACTTTTTAATGCAAGTAAATCACTGGATCGTGCAACAGATTGTTTATGGGTGGAATTCATAAACGGAATTCCTGAAGCAGAGGGGACTACCAAAAAGACAGGAAGGATGGGCTTGTGGTTCAGACAGAAAACTCAGGACATCTGGGGTCTATTCCCAGATCTCCCACAGACTTCCTGTTGCCTTGGGCAAGTTGTTCAGTCTCTCTGTGCCTCAGTTTCTGTCTCTGCAATCCCCAGACGGTGAGCAGTGAGAGTGGCAGCGTCTGCACCAAGATCCATGACGAGACAGGAACCACCCTTCACTCCTGCAGGAACAATACAGCCAAACTTGCTCGTCTTTGCATCCCCCAGACTCCTCAGAACTGCAGCAGGAGCAGGGGGAGCGATGGGAGCTGTCATGTGGGATTAAGGTGGCAGTGCCTTCTGAAGTCCCTGCCTCCCTGTGACCAACTGTGAGCGCTGCACATCTTAAAATCACATTAATCTTTCCCCCAGTAACTGTTTGTCTTGCTCCAGTTCCAAAGCCCTCTAGCTGGAGAAAGGAAAGGGGGAAAATATCTCCGAGGAAGGGCCCTAACACCACAGTGTTTTTCTCCCTCTCTCCCTCTTCTCCTCCCCCTCTCCATTGGCTTCAAGGCCAACAGCTCCTGGAACACAAACACTCTTGTAAACTTCTGAACCACACAGCCCTATGGTGGGTGGGTGTTTGCTCCCTGCCTGCCAGTTCCAATCCACCCACAGATTCCAAAGGCCCAGAACAAAAAGCAGACTCCATCTTCCATATTTAACAGGCAATTTACTTCCCTCCCCAGCGCCTTCACTTGCAGGACTCGGTGCCTCTGCCCAGCACCGTGTCCCACCTTCTCCACCTGCCCCAGGCTGAGGGCGTTATTTGTGTGTATATTTACACAGACTAGGAAAAGCATATTCCAAGTGGATTCCCCCCAGCCCTCGCTGGTGTTCAGTGCCTGCCTGCTCAGGAGGAGCTGGGGACTATCAAGGGCTGTGCTGCAGACTGCAGCTCTTTGACAAAACGTTTGGGGAGGGCCCATTGTGCAGGTTGTGAGGAGGGAAGGGGAGCGTGGGTGCGGGTGCCACACGTCAGGATTCCTGCTGCAGCTCACCTCAGACTCCTTGGAGCAGCCAGCAGCCAGCTTCTCCAAGGCTGTGGTGAACACACTGGGTCCTGACTGTGACATTCCAGGACTGAACCAAACCATTTCTGCATGACCAGGATACTTCCTTCCCTCTTTTCCTTTAGACATTATCATTTCTCAGGGTCATAATTGAGCAGCTTTTTTTAATAAAAACTGGGGAATGCCAAGCTATCCCGAGCCTGTGGAACAAGGTTCCAAACTCTCTGCTGAAAATGATTGTCTGAGAGTCAGGTGATCTTCTTCAATCACATATTTCACACAGATTCCACTTACAGAAAATTACTTCACAAATGGGAACCAACTTATCTTCTTGGCCATAACAAATTTTGAAATGTTTCTTTTTAAAGAGACCACATTTTTTTTGGTATGTATTTCTCTGAGACATGTACCAAAATACATGAATTTAAAACATCTAAAAAGTCACCAAAAAAAAGAAATCAGTCATGCTTAAGATGAACAAAACAAAAATTTTCAATGTCTGAGAAGGTCAGAAATGGACTCACATCAAGAAAAATATTTTTTCTTTTTTTTTTAATAAATGGAAAAATCAACTATCACCAGCACACCTTTGAGGGGCAAAGAGCTCAGTGAGGTGATGGCACTGTCAGCAATGACAGCTGTATTTTATGGCTTTGGTTCAGCTAACTCATTTTATTTTACCACATTCACAGCAGCTTCTCCCACTCCTAAGAAGAGATTCAGAATTCATCACTATTTTCTTAACCCTTTCCCAGTTCTTGGTCCTGTCCAGCCCAGCTCCACAATGCATCTTTTATACCTTTCCAAAGTACAGAGCCTCCAAATTTAGCTTGCAGGAAATCATCAGGCATCCTAGCAAATACAGGAGGTGAGGGGTTGTTAAAAGCACATGAAAGAGGTCTCCATCTTCTGGAATTCTTTCCTCCCAAGTTGCCTGGTATGTTGCTCAGGGCTGCCCCTCCCTCCCACACACTCTGTACCTACATGTCCCAGTGGATGCTGCCAAACACCTCATTGAGAAAAAAAAAAATCAAAAAAACCCCATGCTTGGTACCGCCAATAAAAAAAATAATTTACTGGGAAAAGTCGGAGTCAGAGAGGGGAATAAAGCTGCAACTCCTGGGATTCCAAAGGAGCCCTCAGGACAGGTCTGCAGGCCCAGGGCTGCCCAGACTTTGTGCCATTTGTACTAACACTGAATCTTTCACTTCCCACATTGCCAGCAGTAAGCAAACAGGGCAGCAGAGGAAGGGACAGGGAGGCCAAGCCAAAGCCTTGTCCCTGACAGGTGAGCTCCTGTTTGGTGTCTGCCACAAATAACCCCCAGAGCACCAGGACTCTCTGGAGATCATCACTTCAGTCATCTGGGACGTGCTGTCCTGAAAATGTGGCATTTCTACTCCTTTCTCACAAATTCTTCTGCGTTGATCTCATATTTATTTCATTTATGGGCTTTCTGAATGAACCTGTGATTAAAGCACATGCTCACCTCATTAGCATAATGAGATTTTTCCTACAAGCTTGTAATGAAAACGAAACAAATTCATTCTGTCATTTTACAGATGTGGAACTGCGGAACAGAGAGGATGTACAACTGGCTTAAGGCCACCCTGCAGATCTTTATCACAATCCAAACATTTTACCAAGTTAAAAGCAACTGCTTTTAACTTAATAACTGTCTTTTTTTCCTAACAAAACTCCACTGGTATTCCTAGAACTACACCCAAATCAAATTTATGCAAGAAGAGAATCCAACACTAAAAGACAGCGGGGGTTTGGGGTTTGTTTGGGTCTTGGTCTGTCCATAGGACCTGTTCCATAGATCCTTTTGAATCAACCACTTCAGACACCTCCAGTCTGGTGCAAGCAGGTAGTGAAAGATTTACACTCACTGAAGTGTCTGGTTCTCTTTTTCAGGAAAAAGACAGTGAACATTCTTGTTTCTAGACAGCTTCACCTGTCAGACTAGTTTTCATGTAAAGCATTTTCATTTCAATTCTTCAATTTTTAATTAGCTGTGTCAGAAGAGAGGAGCACAGAAGCTGATGACAGGAGGTGTTGAGGCAGCAGGTTCTCAGTGCCCCAGCAGAAGGACATTTCCATGGCCTGCCCTCCTCCAGCAGAGGCAGTGGGGATGTTCCAGTGCCCAGATGAGCTGACCCTGGGCTTTGAGGGAGTGCCACTTCTGCTTCCACCAGTCCTACACTTTCAATACTCCCTGTGCCTGTGTGCACAGCACTTCTGTAGGTTAAACCCACTTCACTCTGTGGTCCTCTGACACAAGAATGGTGTACAGAGCAACGAGGCAAGGGATGAGCTCCTAGTTCTGAACCTCTGCCCCAGGTGCACATAGGAACAGTGTCTGTACTGGAGAAATGGCCAGTGGCTGTGAGAGGAAGGCTTGCAGGGAAGGCTGGCTCAGATTCCCGTTTCCATCTCCACCCTTCCCAAGTGTCTGACCAGGTCTCTGCACGTGGCAGGCTGAGAGTGCTGCTCTCCCCCTTCTCCCTCCCACCCCTGCCGGAACCCCAGGCCCATCTTGAAGCAATGATGGTGTCTGTGCTGTGCAAGCTGCAGCATTACCACCAGGACCACGATCCATCAGGGACTGTGCCAGCTGGCACCTTGCCCTCCCCTCTGCTTTCCTTCCCTGCACAGGAGAAACCATTCCCTGCCTTCTGGGGCCAGCACTGGACCCACACTGTTCCTCCTAATGAATGCAACCTGTTCTAACGAATGTGAAGCTTATTTGTGAGTGTGGAGCTGCACTCAATTGCCTGACATTTCACATTTCTCACCATAAATCTGGGTAACACTTTATTTTAATTACTGGGACATTTTCTAACTTTTATTGTTTCTGGCAAACACAGGCAAAATGAGCTCATTCATTATATAAGGTATGTGAGCTATTTCTTCAGGGGAAATTGTGTTCTGTATTACCCTTGCCATCCAACAAGATGCCATTCACCTCTCTTCTGTGTGTCATTAGGTATCACACAGACTGAGAATAATCAACTCATCTTTTCCTGAATGGCAGAGGCCTTGAAAGTTGATATATCCACCCATCCATCCATCCACCCATCCATCCATCCATCCATCCATCCATGCTTCTGCATTTCTAACATGCCCATCAATGTTAACAACTAAGGGGCATCACATCCCAAGTCTCTGCCACACCTCCGCTCCAGAATGGGAGCAGACACCACCTCGAGATGCTAAAAGGACATTCCAAAGTGCAGAGTTCAGACCCTGATTTGATTTCTCCAAGGTAATTCTGCTCTACAGGTGCTACAAAGACCAAGACAAGGAGCAGTGGGCTGCCAGACTGATGAGCACTGCACTGCTCAGGGAGATGCTGTGTGAGGACTGGGCATCAGAGCCTGCACTCAGGGCCCTGGGGAAGCCAAAGGATTTTACAGATGCCCTGAATGCCCTGAAGCCTCAAGGTAAAATTTTCTTGTATTTTGCCCCACCCCAGCAAAGTTCTGTAACTTCCCTAAGATGAATGGTGCTGGAGACTGGAGCTTGCAGTCCTCTGGCTCTCCACGGTCACATCACTGGACCTGCAGAAAAGAACACTCAGCATCTCTGGGCCCTGTTTGTCCCACAGCAATCAGTGCCAAATTTCCAATGGAGTCCAAACAAAGATTAAGTTTAGACTCCCTATCTCCATAACTATAATTTGGGGCCAAAACTCAGTAGGTGCTGAGCACTCTGCAGGCAGCAGAACCTCTCACTTGTAAACCCAGGCCAGGACTGTGCAATTAGAGAATTCAGAGTGGACTGGAGAAATCCTAACTCAGGCCACTCCTTCTGACAATTGTTTAAGCTCCAGGACTGGACTCTTGGCCTCAGCAAGGCCTCTCCCCCTGTCTGTGCACTCTATCCCTCCTCAGACTGTACCTTCCTTGTTCATGCTGAGATGATGGAATTGGCCATTTGCCCAGGTGGAGGGGAAAAAAAAGGCAGTGACTGTAATGGAAGGGCTTTCTGCCTCTTGTGACTGCAGTGAGTGAAAATCCCAGGCAGATACACAGAGCCTGCTTAATGACTCACGCTCTGCTTTTTCACCAGGGAAAAATTTCAGGCCTGCACTCAGTTAAAAGATGGAAATTTTTATAAAACTTCCATTGTGGCGTGTTACCATCTGTTCAGAAATTAACAAAACCAAAATCAAAGGAAGCAAATGGGTTGATTTTCTTTCTTTCTTTCTTTTTCTTGTAGTAAGAGCTTTCTGTTGTGCAGATAAGACGTGGATCTCCAAGGGGAGGGTGTCAGCACAAACAATTCCGTACAAAAACCAGAGACTTCAAGGTAATTGCTTGCTGGCTTTGTGCAGATGGAAGTCCTGCAAAGTAAACTCTTCTCTCTGTGATGGCCTTCCCCTCCTACAGTGATCAGCAGTGTTTGTATCGGGCAGGGAGGGAGAGGATTTGGGGTCTGTGGGCATCAGTGTGTGCTCAGCCCAAAACCCCTCTGGTCTGAACAGCATCAGACTTTGGATGAGATGACTTTCCTGACAGTGTTCCCTCCCCTGGGAACCAAGGCCCTGAGCATTTGGATGAAATGTGTGTAAAGACACCAAATTCCAAGTTTTGGCTGGAGGCAAAAAATAAAGAAATTGCAGTCAGCAAATTTTGCCCCTTTGCTTTCTCTTCATTCTTTCTGATGCCTCATAAAAGCGCATAACTTCTTCTGCCTGGTCTTAAGCAACAACATATATTTCTTTCTTTCTTTTCAGAGTTGAATTCTTGGAACTCAAACCATTTTCGTTTAGCTATTTTTACCCGCCCTGCTCCTTCCTGTATCCATGGAGTTTCATCAAAACATTGAATTCCAGTCTCTAATGACATAACCTTCCCCTTTCCTTCCTGTTCTCATGTCACCTCTCATTTTCTCAGCTCCAAAGCCTTCTCTGAGTTTTAGGCTTTTTCTACTCCAGGCTTCTTGTTTTCTCTGTGTGCTTCACATCAGCACTGTCCTCTACAGTGTGGAGTATTAAGAAGTCACAAACTTCTGCATAAACAAGCAAACGAAGTTGAGGAAAACCCCTTCTCCTCTTCCCCACTGCAGGGAGAAATGTGATTTGAAACACCCAGTTTTGTCTTCCCTCAGCATCAAACTGGGGTGATTTGACTCAGATCCCTCTGTGAGAGCTTTACCTGCCTTGTGTGAGCCTTGAGGAACAGTGATCTGGCAGGAACACTCCTCATCTCAGGAAAAAAGGGAGCTGCAAATGGGATCCATTTGCTGATTTGCAGGAACGATGAAGTCAAGCAACAAAACTTAGCAAAGCGTATTAAAAAGCATCTTCACAAGTATTTTTGCAGGAGACAGAGGTGTTTATGAACCAAAAAAAAAAAGAGGTGTAGAGGTTACAATTGCTCCAGGGCAAATTTTAACTGTTTTCCCTCCTTATTAGAATTCTCATTCATAAAATACTGCTGGCTGACTTAGCAGCCACTGCACCACGTGGGATTTGAGGTGTTCCTAACCATCTGCAAGCGTTTTTTCCATTTGTCTAACTAACTTTCCATTTTCAATGGATCTGTCTTAATTTTTATCTGTGTCTACACAGTTAAGAGTTGTCTGGACCATCACGACAGGCCTTTATCCCAGCAGAGGGATGGACAGTTTATCTGCTCAGAAACAAAGAGTGTGAGCTCCAGGCCATCCCAAACTCCAGTGCCATCCCTGCTGGCAATGCCACAGGAAAGTTTTGATGCTACAAATCACATTTGTTCCTGACACTTTTTTCCCCACGTGGATCCTGAGGGTCAGAGTCCTTCCAAAGGGTGTCCCTGAGTTTCCAGCCAGGTTTGCTCTCAGAACACGACGTTCTCAAATTCAGAGGAGCAGTGGATCAGTGTCAGCTCTGCACTGACATCTGCCAGGGACTGGAAGTCTCTCTGTAAACTGAATCCTGTCACGTGTCAGGTGCCCAGAACTTCCATCAAATTCAGTGGCTGAGCCATTGAATGGGATTCAAGGATTAGAACATTAACTTGTACAGAGTTACACCTATCCATAACTTCCCTGTGGGAATGCAGTGCAGGAAGATTACAAGACTAAGTCAGCAATTTCTCAGTCCCACAGTCTTATCTCCTGGTGCCCAGCTAAAGTCTTTTATCAACAGAAAACAGCTGGAAAGCTTTATACAAACAGTTACGATCCTGCAAGATTCGGAATAATATTTGCACGATAGGCTGAGAAATTAGGTTTGAAGTCTTTCCTGTGTTTAAGCCTAAAAAGAAAAGCTTAGTAAGATCCAGAAATGCCACGTTCAGTCTTCTTACCCACAGAAGGGAACAGTCTGTTTGGATCCATGCAGATTATTTTGGGCTGGCCTGCAGAAGCTCCATGGGGAGCACAGCCAGGTCACAGAAGACATGCAAATCAGAGGGATGTGACACAGGTTTGTACTGCCTTTCATTTTTTGTTCTTACCAAAAAGAGCTCCATAACTAACAATATCAATAATAACAATAATGCTTTCTTTTAAATGTTCAGTCTCACCCACACTGGAGTTGTGTGTGTTCAGGATTCACCTGCAGCTTGTCCATATTTAATCTTCTTCATGCCTCCTTCCCTGCTTTCCTGGCATCACTGACATTGGGATCAGTTGCAATTACACAGGTGGCACGACAGACTTTGGAAACCTCAGAACTGACTCTTGGGTTCTTCCCCAGGTTGGCAAGGCCACTTTCAGCAAGTCAGGTCACCCTTCCTTCTTCCATAAGGGGGAAATATTTATTTATATGACTTGTTTAGTAGAGCTGGACATGGGGCCACACCAAGAGCTGTGTGCTACAAGAGGAAACAGTGGAGTGGCACCAGAAATAAGACAATTTTGTCATGACCTACTGCGTTACCTGCCTAAAGCAAATTTTCATGCCATGTTTTTATTCCTTCTCATCACAAGGAGCTACTCACTTAAATGCCTCTGTGCAGAGAGACTCTTGTCCCCCAGCAGCAAAAACAATAGGTCCTTAAAAGGGCTGGCTGGAAAAACTCAGCAAGTTCACAGAGATGCTTTGTCACGTCTGCCCATTACCCAATGATTTTCCTTATATAATTGATTAATAAAATCCATGAAATTCCTCTGGAGACAGGCCAGGCCACAGACCCTGTTCTCATTTTACTTTAGTTCTCGGAAAAGCAAGCAAGGAAAAATTGCCTCTAAAGAGCTTCAGCTACTGTTGCTGACGGTTGGTTCCCACAGAGGTCCCTCAGTGACCTGCTGACCACAAGGCCTGTGGTGTCCTGAGCTGAGCCCTGTGCCCTGGCCTCAGCCACCTGAGGGCATGGCCACCCAGGTGTATTTGTAATGGATTTTGCTGACACTTCCACTTTCAAAACAGCCAAACCATGCAAAGCTGGACAGTAAATCCATGTGGGTGAAGTTCCAGGCCCAGGACCCGTTCCCTGCCCTGGTGATCCCCAGCATTCCTGACCCTGCCGTTCCTGTACTGCTGGCAGGAGTTGGCAGCTTGGAAGCCACTCTGCATATTGGCCATTTCCTGCTGACACCAGGAGTCAGCACAGAGGGGAAACATCTGTAGGTGCTGCTGTAACTTGAAGACTTTCCCTGCAGAGCCTGGAAAGACAGAACTGCTTCCCATGTGCCTTCACTGGGCAGAGAGCTGTGGTGCCAACCTGCTTCACAGGGAAGGAGTGGGGCTGAACCATCCCAGACACCTCACAACATTCCACAGAACCCCGAAACGAGCTCAGGAAACGGGAGAAGTACCAATTCAGTGAAAGAACAGTGCAGTGGGTTCTAAGGATGAAAGGCAAGTTGGACTATTTCCACTGGCAGTGCTGGGGTTATTGAGCACCGCCGTGAAGAAGCACCTGTAGAATGCAGTGTACAGCCTCTGTTTAAGGACTTCAACAAGCCCTTCACAGGCTTTCAGAGCACTTATAGAAGTCACACTGCACTGCCAAAGTGAGGCAGAAGAAAAGGACGAAGCAATTCTCTCAGAAAACAGAGGAGGTCTGGAGAGAAGCACAGATTTCCTGTGCTTTAACCAGCCGTGAGCGCGCTGCCCACGCGGGCGATGGAAACTCCTCAGAACCAGGGATCATTATGCAAGACAGAGGATGCAGGACTGGTAAGACACATTCACCCAGCTACTCACTCAAGCCACAGCTCAGAACAGGAAGTTTCAGTCAGACTTTCAATTCCCACACCAAGCTAAATCAATCTAAATCAAATACGTTTAAAAGAAAGAGCCTCGAATGGAAAAAACAGTCTCTTTATGCCACCCACTACCAGAAAGATTATTGTTCTTGCCTCAAAACTAGTTCTGGTTTGAAAGCTGCTTGAATTTAGAAATCCAGGGATTGGATTCTTTTCTCTCTGTTTGAATTTCTACACAGGAAAACTGAGTAATTTGTGCAGTTAGCTAAGCCAAAAAAACAAACAAAAAGGAAAAAGGCAGGCGAGGAGGATGGTCACTGCTGGATTAGAATTGATTTATGCTGACAGAATGTCAAAAATCCCACAGGAGGAGACATTTTTAAAATCTTTAATCAGGCGCTATTTGCCTTTTTTTTCCCCTTTTCCCCCATTCTCAAAAGCTTACTCATCTGATCCACAATAATTTTGGGATCAAGCCTTCTTGACATCCAATGTTGTTGGGGGTATTTTCAGCACAGGAATTGCTGCAGTGGATCCCATACTGTGCCCATCATCCTTTTCCTGACACTGGCCATCACTGGCTGCTTCACATAAAAGTTTAAGACACTTCAAGAGGTACCAATCCAAAAAAGAAGTCACTCCTTCACCACCAAGAGTTGAAAGGATTCTCTTGTTTCCTCTCTGATGTTGCTGTACTTTGTTTTAAAGGTCATTACTGTAACAAATCTGGGTGTTCTTGAGCCATGCAAACATCCTATCATTCCTGAATCCTTCCACACTCTCAGCTGCACAGCCAGCAGCACACAGTTAAATATATAAATATATATGTATGTATTTGTGCTTCATGGTACATGTTACAAGCTCAGGTCTGTGCCTTCACACAGCAAGGGAGCTGCAGCAGGAAGGGTCTGTTCCTGCACTCTGCCTTTCCCTGTGCATTTGTTGCCAGTGAAGGATATCAGACATGACAGCCCTGGAGCCTGCAGCCCTTTGTCTGCACAAAAGGTCCAGTTCTGTCTGCAGCAGGGTGAGACTTCACCCATGCACAGCTTCAGCAGTGTAGCCCAATCAACAAACCTTGAGAAACTTCCAGGAACCACCGGCAAAAGTCAGGAATGAGCAATATTAAGACTAACTAACTAATCAAGGCTCTCTCTGAGAGCCCTTTCTGAGAACTACCAAGGAAACCAATTAAGCCCAATTGCATTCGTCAGTGGGGCTGGAACACATCGGATCCCATGTCACTGCTTATTTATGGGCCACTTAAAAATAACCCTCCAGAAAACAGCCCCCGAGTTGCTGCTGGCACAGGCTGGGTTTGAGAGGCAATGCAAGCTCCTGATTCCCTGAGCAGGGCAGTCTGTCAGCAGAGCTGCCCAGCCCTCAGCAGAGCCAGCTCACGGGGCTGGGGCAGCACTGGGGTCCCCCACGCGCTCAGCAGTGTCACAGCAGCACCAGGCACTCTGCTCCCTCAGGGGGTTCTTCTCATCTTCCACTGGCACCAACGCCACCAGGACCCAGCAGTCAGGAGAAGGAATGGAAGCAGTTGTGAAATTGTCCCATCTACTTTTACCATCCACATGGAAAAACACACAAAAAAGACTTAACAGGCACACGCTGGGGAAAAAACCCAGATGAAGTCCTTAAACCCTTTTTTCACAGTCTTTAAGGAGACAGAGTACATCCTGAGCGTGCAAGTTCTCCAGAAGCACTGCCTCTTTAAAGTTGGAATGTGACTTTTTTTCATCCACAAGAAAAAGTGCAGTTTCCCAGGTTCTTACTGGAAAGTTTTCTTGGGAAAATATTCATTTCCAAAGCGTTGTTTTTACACTTTTGGTTCACTGGTTGTTTGACTCTTGTAATGCTTTAATAGTGTTTTTACTCCATGAATGTTTGTAATAACTTAATCCATCCTATTTCCTACAGTATCTCCTTTTAGGGATAATTATATCAATATGCTTCTGACATTTTGTAATCCAAATAATTTCTTTTTTCAACATTTTGTTCTCAGTTGGGTGATTCAAAACAAGACTTAATGGTATGCTCCTGGCTCCCACAATTTCTGAAAAAAGCTGCTGCACAATAAAATCCAATAAATAACCCCAAAGAATTGGAAATGTGGATAACTCTCCGTAGCATTTTGTTAAATTCTCAGAGCTTTCTTTCCTAAGAAGAGAGTTCAAGATTAGCTACAATTTGCTGCATTCCCCAAGACAAGAATCTCATTTTGTGTTCACCTGCCCTAAGAAACTTTTTTTTTTTTTAAAGAGCTGCAATGGGATGTGTTCTGTAACAGACTAAAGAATACACCCATCATTAAATGTTCTTACATATGGCCTTCAATAAGGGCCCCAACCCCAATCCTGTTGTATCTCCTTACAGTAGGAAATCTGCAGGAACCCAGGCCTGAACAGGCTCACACAAACCTTCTTCAGAAGCTGTATGGGGTCTTCTGCAGAGGAGACACATTGCTCAACTCAATTTTTCCTCAACTTGTGTGCTATCTTGCCACAGTCAAGCCTCAAAACTTTTCAGAGGTTACTGGAATTTAGGAATTAATATGCTTTATGGCTCCACAGACTGGTTTGGGAGTTAGTAGCTCATCACTTCAGGGTTTGGCTCTTCCTATCTACACTCAGGCCTCCTCTGCTGCCCTTTCTGATGCTCCATTTGTAACGTGGCCTTAACATGTCTGTGGCACTTGCTCCTCATTGAGGACATCCTGACTGTCCATTTCTGTAAATTATTACAGGTCTTGTGTGACCCTGTCAAACAGGCCCAGACCTTCCCCCTGTGAGGCACAGCCCAGGCCCCAGTGCTTGTCTGCTGAGTTTGGGGTGATGCAGAGCTGAACTCAGAGCTGGGTGAAAGGTGTCAGGGCCACTGATGTGTTTCTCAGAGCAAACACCAGGCCCCACTGTACCCTTCTGCCACCACAGCAAATGAAAAGACAACACTGCAAACTAGAAACATGTGGCTTGAAGGCAGCACTAGCTGTGACTGGGACTTGCACACAGGCACAGGCTCAGCCCAGAACTCTGCTCAGCCTGTGCTCTCTAAGGTCCTTCACTTAATGCTGAGTGAGGGAAGGGGCAAAGCTGCTCCTGAGCTGTTCATAAAGGAAACCAGAAGATCCCTTGATAAGATGTTGTCGTCTTTCCTTCCTCTCACGACTCACTGTTCAGCAGGGGGATTTCAGTTCTTGTCCCTGTTCCACAGAGCAGCCAGAGGCTCTGAAGGGACCTCTCCAGCTCACCAGATCTGTTCTCTGGAACCTCAGAGGTACTTCTCTAACACATCCAGTATGTATCTGGTGAAAATTGTTACCAGAATGTTTCAATCTCATAAGCTGCAGAAAGAAGCCAACTGACAGCACTTGACAGCACGGAGCACGGTGCCAGAACGCAAACCAATAAAGTTGCTTCTCCTTCAATGTGACAAAATGCTTATTTTAAGCACACTGAGACAATAAAGTGCTGATTAACAGGCAGCATGTTCTTCAATGAAACTCAGAGTGTGTAGTCTTGTGCTAAATACAGAAGATGCTGAAGGTATGTGATTATGGGTGTGAGAACAGCTCCACAGAAACGTATCAAAATACAGCTTTAACTCCCCAAGGGGTGATCCTCAGCTACAGGGAGCACTGACCCAGTGTCATGGGCAATGTTTTGTGAACTCAGTGAGCATCAATGCCTGTGTGAGGTTTGTTTCTCAACTGCCCAGCTTGGAGCTGTCTCAGATACAACCACACTGTCTGGAGTCATGTCTTCGCTGCCTCATCCTGGTACAAAAGGGTGTGTTGACTCTCCAGGGATTGTCAGGGAGTGATCACTTCAGCCCTAGCTAGAAACTACAATACTTTCTGTGTAGGAAGCCTAATCACACCTTAACACCGTGTTCTGCAGAAATTAATAGAGACAAAGCTGAAAATAATACTCACCCACGGAGTCTAAAAATAAGCACCAAAATTTCCCCTCCTCGTTTCTTTCTGCTTTGTGTTTCCCCTCAGGTGATGACACCATTCTCCTTTCCAGCTCTCCTGAAATGCGTCATGTGCATCACAGTCACAGACTGTTCTGGGGAGCAGGGTTTTTTCTGTAGGGTTAGAGTTTTGGGATGTGCTGCATAAGGCAAATCAAGAGTTTATTAGACCAGAATAAACGACAGGACACACTGGTTTGACACGGTGTCCAAGAATCAGACACCTAGAAACACATTTGAATATGTATAAATTAGCTCACAAGTGTGAGATGCACTAATTACAGTAAATGTGGTGTTTTCAGCTGCACCACCATGAAGAAATACACTCCTGCAGAGTATTTCTGGTGTGACAGACTCTGTTTAGTTTTAGTCCTGCAGCTCAGCCCATTTCAGACTTCCAAAAACAAGCCAATTAAAATACCAAAGGCTTATTGAATATGGATTGCTTTAGACCATGCAATGTAATGCAGCCTTGTGTCATGCAAACACAGGAGTTTTAAGAGCACAAGATCCTTAGAATCAGTAAAAAGGACAATAATTTACCAGGAGCACTGCAAAAACTACTTGCAGTTCCTGCCAAGCAGACAAGCTTTCCAACAAGAGGACAGATGGAGAGGAGGCCAAATGAAACTCTCCAAAAATGAGGAGCAACTACCCTAGTTTTGGGGCACTTCAATATATATTTCTGTAGCACTGACATGTCCTCATGCATATAATAAATTCTCCAAAGAAACATCTTTTGAGGTGAGGAAAACAACTTTCTATCTCCCAGATGAAGGACGTGAGGTCAGTAGGTGTGAATACAGATGGAGGTGGTTCTGGAAGTGGGATGAAAAAGCAAAAAAAAGGAGTTCTGGGATTATGCTCCAGACTTGCTGCTTAATGTAGAGAATTTGGTGAAGGGAAGGCAGCAGGGTGAGGTTTCCATTACAGACTGTGTGTGTGCATGTCCCCAGGCTGGGGGAGGGCAGTGACAATTCCCTGCTTTTAGGGCACGCTGCACTCCCCAGGAATAGCGCCCTGCTGCCAGCTGCATGCTCCCATACATTCCTGCAGTCCTGAAGGAAAAGCACTTCGAATGCAGCAATACATAATATTCCTGTTAATGTGAGACAGGAGACTGGCAACACGCCACTGGAGAGCCAGGCGATGGAAAAAGCAGAGAGCCAGTTCAGCCTCCCAGCGCGAGGCAGACAGACCCATTGTGAGCTGTCTCCAGCCTCGGGGCTGGATGCTCCAGGCTGATTTATGAGCACAATATTTACAACTAACACACATGAAATACATTAGGAGTGGGAATAAATCTCCTCACATGCACAGAGAGCAGCGAAGATAAAAGAATGCATATGGTAAACTAGGTGAATGTTTGTCATTAAGTGTGGTGCTGAAGCCAGAGCACGTCTCTGGGGCAGGGGAGACTGAGGATCTGCCCTGGTGTTTATCAGTACTCTGGAAAAGACTTTCAGAAAGATGTCCCAGCTTTTTATTTCTTTCTAGTGGACTCAAAGCTGATGAAAGACACTGTGCTGAAAGCCCTTGGTAGTAAAACTGTGCTTGAAAAGAAGATTAGTCCTATGCCTGTGCAAAGACCCAGTGAACAGGCCAGAGATCAGTTCCCAGGTCTTGGGTTATCACAGGCAATATCCTTAATTTCTCTGCACCTGTGCTCCATCTCATAAACAGGTGTCAGTATGAAATAAGGTAAGAAAGGGCTACTTCAAGGTCAGAAGGGCCCATTGTAATTAAGTATTCTGACTTACTTACTGCATCATACCACAGGTGGCAGAAATTCCCTGAATTAATTCCTAAATTAAATCATCACTGGACAGATAAACACTTCAGAAAAACATCCCTTACTAAATAGAGGGGACCAGCAAATGGGGGCATCAGTTCTGGTTTCTCTGTAATTCCAGAAAGCAAACCCCAGCCCCAGAAGCCCTGTGGACAGTTCCCTGCAGATCCCTCCTGGCCTGAGCCCTGCCCAGCCCTGCAGAGAGCAGGCTCCTCCAAATCCCATATGGCTGGAGGGGGAACAGGAGGCAGATGTCACTTAAAAGCATCTACATTTGACATTCCAGCTGCCCTGGTCATAGATTGTGTCTCATCATGTCCCCCCAATCCAATTAGGCCCAAACAGCTTCTTGCAAAACCCAATCCATCCCCTCCTTTGGCACTGAGGTTTCCTGGTGCCAGGTTTTTCACAGCTCGCTGTGCTGTCGACTCTGGGGTGTGGATATAAGTTAACCCACTCCCTTTCTGCAGGGCACAGCACAGCCATGGGGAGCTGGGAAGCTTTTCCTCACAGGGATACAATATCTGACTCCAGTATGGCAGCACACGCTCATAAACACAGGCTAATGCTGGAACCAGACTGTGCTACAAACCAGAGCAAGGACTTCACTAACTAAACATGTTTCCTGTCCTCAGCCAGAGCACAACACATTGTTTCAGCTACTACACGTCTCTCTCAGAGCCCTTCCCAGGGATTTAAAGGGAGGAATCAAATTTCTGAGAGATCAGGACGGTTGGATTGAAGGAATGACAAAGTGGATTTGGGGAGCAGGAGAGGTCTGTTGGGGAAAACGCTCCAAAATCAGCCCGATTTCAAATTCATTCATGAGAGGAACAGTAGCATGAAGCTGCCATTTGATAACAGGAGCTCTGGATGTGGCAGGAAGGCATCTCCTCCTGAAGGAGTCCCAATGGATGTGTTTTGCAGCTGCTGGAGCTGCCAGGTGACAGCAAAGGCAGGCACACACCTCCTGAGCTCCTGGCTGGGGTTGCAGCTCTGCCACAGCAGCACAGGCTCAGGCAGAACCACCCTTCACACTGCCAACAACTCCAGTCCTTGGGTATAAGGCAGTGCAAATAAACCAACTCAGCCCCTGTCTGAGACAATTAAACAAATGACACGTGGGAAAAAAAAGAAACTAGAGCTCTACTGTGTTTTACTGTCAGGTTTCTAAATTAGCCCCATTTTGTATTTCTTTTATCAAAACACTAATGATGAACAAAGGGAGAATGAACATGAAAACACACCCTTCTCACTGAAAAGATTTACACTTGCCTCCATAGCTTTGATGATTCCTTCAGATTTACTAGATTTTCTTTCTAAAACACTTGGTTAGTCCTTAAAAAAATGGCAAAACTAACTAAACCTCCTAACCACGTTTGTTGAAGTAATAAATACATACTCATCTGCTGAATTACATTCTATTTTAAGTTGATTGTATACACCATTCTAGTTATGGACAAAAATCACAGCACATTAAGTAGTACTGGAAATTCTGCACCACTGTTTTGTGGTTTCATACCCACAAATAGGTCAGGTGATTTTCTGTAATTACCACAGCTTTGATTTATGGATTTTTTTTTTTTTTTTTGTGGAGCTCTTTAGTGTGCTGGTTTCAAATGAAGGAATGATAAACAGCAAACAAGAGGAGCTGAAACTGCTATAGGCTATAATTTGGGAGAAACACTTAAAATTAAATAAAAACCAAAGAGGAGGGGAAAAAAAAAAGAAAGCAAGAAATAAATATGGAAACCTCAAGCCATGTTTGATCCTAAACTTGGAGTCTGAGTCCTTTAAAAGGGGAGATGATACGACTCCCTCAGCAGAGTTCTGGGCTGGGCCACAGGACCCACGGGTTCTTGCCATCAAAGCTCATCTTTGTTTGAGATCTGAAACATCCTCCCCAACAGTTTGCAGTCACATTGCAAAATCCTGAGGGGAGGATGAAAGGCAGATTCTCCTCCTCGCTTACACTAACCCTGGGGCCTACAAACATCAGGACTTGATTTAACCAGACACACTCTGGGCCAGAGAAAGGAGAAGTGATCCCAGGACTGGAGTGACACGCACAAGAGTTCATGGGTTTCCAAAGGAATCACTGGACCACCTCAGACCCCGAGCAGATTGTGCCCAAATGAGGTATCCAGCCCAGAAGCATCTCCTGGCTGGCCAGACTGACAGCAAAGTCAGCAGTGTTGCTCCCTCAACAGACAGCAACCTCCCCACTCCAAACACAAACATCTCCCGGGAGCTGAGCCCTGGGGCCCTCCCCTGAAGGCAGCTGATCTTTGCAGAGCTTCTGCCAACAAGACGGGCTCTGGACCTTCCTGTTCCCACAGCTGAGCTCCTCTCTGCTGCATCTCCCTTCCAAAACTTTTCCTGTGTCCCTCTGTACCACGCAAAGGCTGGACCAAGGTAAACCTGCTGGCTCCCAAACAGGCTTCCTAAGCCTCCCACAAATCAAGAGTAGGATATTTGTTTCTAAATCTCCAGAGGAGGATTAGGCAGGGTAACCATAATCCTACCCAGCCTCACACCTGCCACTCATTGCTCAGTGAAGGAGAGATGCATTTTAGAATCTGGAAATCACTCCCAGATGAACCCCTTTGCCCAGGGTGGGATAACAGAATAGAGCTGCCAGGTCCCTTGTTCCTTGGCTGCACAGGAGAAAAGTTTTCTTTCTGTGAGACAAAGAGTGGATATGATTGTTTATTTTAGTTCTGTTGACATCATTCTTTGTTGTCAGCACCGTCTCTCAATAATTGAGGCTGATCTGAGGAAGGACTAGAGCAGTTTGCTATCTTCTGAAAATTTCTCCTTCCTTCTCGCTCTATTGCAGTGCCCCAAACAAAAGCTTAGGCCAGTGAGAGACTTCTTCATATAAGCTGCCAACCTGCTTTGATCATAAACTCAGCATTTTACTTGATGTTTACATATAAATCCTATTGCAATGACGTCAGAGCCTCCCAATCCCATTTTAGCAGCAATTAAAGGGTAATGCTCAGAGAACCATTTCCCTTTATACTGTAGGAGTTTGAGCAGTGCTGTTATTACTTTTGAGGGGGAACTGTGCAGGCTCCTTGTCAATTGGTTTAGGTTGCCTAAATGAAGCCAAATTGCTCTTTCCATCCCCAGCTGCTGCTGCTGCCTGCACGTTCCACCTTCCCCACAGTCACTTTAATCCATTAGCCAAGAGCAAAACAACCTTCCCTCGGTGCACCTCCTGCAAACAGGGCAGGGAAAAAACCCACAAGAGGAAAAAACCACACACCACTTGCAGCATTTTTACATGTAATAGTAACAGTCTCTTGGTGCCATCATCAGCCATGGCATTTCATTCACACAGAACACTTGTGGGCACATCACATATGCTTTTCCATTCAATGTATTTTTAAATGTTTCCCAGGCAACTGTTTCAATACAATATGCCTCCTTGGCAACCTGGTACCCGCAAATGCCATGCTAGTCTCCCTAGTCCTCTTTTTAGGTCTTCCCATCTTGGCATATAAATGTCACAAGGCTGGGTTTTCCATACCCAGCCACACAGGTACTGGTCTGTCCTCACACTTGGCAAGGCAAGGCTGAGCTGAAGGGATGAGTCGTGCACTGGATGCTGCACGTTGACAAATTCAGCTCCCAAAGGGAGCAGGTTTCAAAGGCAGTG
This sequence comes from Pachyramphus minor, assembly GCA_013397135.1. Taxonomy (NCBI): domain Eukaryota; kingdom Metazoa; phylum Chordata; class Aves; order Passeriformes; family Tyrannidae; genus Pachyramphus; species Pachyramphus minor. Next base: position 327,941 of record VYXB01006186.1, read on the forward strand.
ACTCTTCATGGAAAAGAGAATGTCTCCTACAACTAAAATTAGGGAGAGCCTACAGAACTGTCTCCACTCAGCTGACTTGCTCTGGAAGCAATGTGAGCCTGCACTTCTCCAACTGAAACTGCACCTTCACTCTCCTGACTGTGCCAGAGGAAGCCTCACACAGGTGTCCTCATCCTGTGGCTGGAATTGGAATACCTCATGTCAATGAGGAGAGTCAGCCTCTCCCATTTCAGTGCAGGCAGGGATTACACTGGGCTGAGCAGGGCAGTGTGACCAAGTTACTCTTCCCAGAGCTGCATTTGCTGGCACTGGGCTGTCAGGACACACGCCCTGAAGCCCATTTGCTGCAGCAGCTCTCCCTGCTGCTCTGCTCTGCAGGCTGTGGTCTCTCTGGGGACACTGTCCTTTATCACACTGAGCAGAATGGACACACTCATCCTTGAGGGAAGTCACACACTACTTGAAAAGGACAAAAAATGATCACCATGTACTCCTAACCCGAGCACCAATTAGATAAAATAATTAAAACATAATAACGTTTCAATTTTCTAGCAAGGCACAACTTATTCCAAACATCTTTATCGAACCCAGGAGCTATCAGTACAAACCCAAAGATATTGCAGAAGGACTAAAGCTATCTGTGAGCATCAGTCACCACCACCAAAAAAAAAAAAGTTTTAATAAAAACTGCATGTTCTTCAGCCTCAAAGTGGTACATTAAAAAAAATAATAGCTCCTGCATGCAGTGACATCAGGCTCTGAGATAAACCCTGCAGAAACTATGGTATCTCTCCTTCATTGATTACTCCATAACAACAGCTGAAAATCACAATTTTTCCAGGCTATAAAATGCCAAGCACTCCAAATTCTACACCAGCAGCAAAAATCTCCTCCCTGTCTGTGAGCTGCTGGATCTGTAATAGAGACCCTGCATTACCAGGCTTTCTAATTCTTCCCAAATGCAGGAGCTCTCATTCAATGCTGCAGCTGTTGGGGAGGAAATCAGAAATAGCAGAAGGCGGATTAGTTGATAATGTACCAGTTCTTCCCCAGCAAATGCTGGCACCTGTGTTTTACACTCTCCGCTTTCCCCCAGCCCAGGAAAAGATCACTTGGTTTGTTTGGCAGGCAATTTATAGGCTTTAGTGATTGTGGAATTGCAAAAGGATTAGAATTTGCTATAATAGCCCCTTCTTCCTGAGAGCAAAAGTTAAAACTGAGGCCCACTTCAGAGCAAGAACCAGGGACCACATAAGTAAAGATTAAGCGTGTGCAGCTTGATGAGACTCAACGGGGAAGAGATAACTACACATGCTGGCACTCCATTTACAAGGAAATCCCTGCAGATAATCTCTAGGAGCATTCTGGCTTCCACAGGCTCAAATCCCTTGACCACTGGATCAAATCCAGCCAAGGCTGATTATGGTTAAGACTACTCTCTGCATTCCTAGGAGAACTTTTTTCCTAAAACATCCTAATTATTAAATTACACAAGACCCAAGGTCAAGCAAGAAGTAGCAGGATTCCCATGCAGTGGAGGAAAGAGGAGATACAATCTTGTGCAAAGTGGCAAACCCAAGAACAGGTCCCAGTCTGCACTTCACCTTCATATTCTTAGTACACCATTAATTCTGGAAAGATGCAGATGAAAAATACTGAGTACCCTTAATGGTCAAAGGTTTCTAGAATGCTAATTGGAAATCCACAGGTAGAGCAAGGTTTTCCCTTTTGCTTTTTACAACCAGAAGCTGCAGTAATAATTTTCACTATTCTTTTTTATTATATTCTTTCATTCGTGGCCCTCGCTGCACAAAACCTAACTTTTATGTTCACCCATAAGACAGCTTTTGCAAATGCTACAAGCACAGAGCAGCCCCTTCAGCACGAAGAACAGGCTGCACTCCTGAGGGCTGGTTTGGGAGAAGTCACAGCTAACAGCATCAACCTGTGGATGCACCACCTGGTTCAGGAGCAGAGGATTGTCACAGCGGTATCCCAGGGGTCATGAGATAAACACCAACCAAACACCACAGGAGTAAAAGAAGCCCTGTGGCATAACCAGTCATTGTCACAGGTACACCTGGAGGAGTGTTCAGAGGCTCCACCCGAGAGCTTTCGCTGCCCTCGGATTTCCTTAAATCCCCATTTCTGCATAGTTTGCTGCCTCCACGTGGCCACAGCCAGCGCTAGGCCACGATTCACAGCGATCTTGAGCAAAAACCCCCAAGGAACACTTCTTCAGCTAGCTGTCAAATCATATCACCACTGCCATGGCTCATCCCCTCTGCAGTCTCCACTTTTGCTCCATTTACACACACTTCTTGTCATTCTTGGCTCCATCTCTGCTGCCATCACCTTCCTGTCCACCCTCAGATCCAAACTCACCCCTTGCCCCTGTTCAGCTTACCTTGTTCCACCTGCACCTTTTGGGAGAACGCCTTTCCCGACAAAGGAGGAGAGGAGGACCTATTTCCTGGAATGCCATTTCACACACTGAGAAGCAGCTTCTAAATGGCAACAAAAATGACAGGCAGAACACTGTGACTGTCCTGGTGTTCCCTTGGCACTGCAGGAGCTGTAACAGATATTAAAGTGGGAAAATGTTAGTCTGTGTGACAGTGATTGGCTTTTCCACTGTCATTTCTCTCCCATTTTCATTCTCATTTCAGTCTGCCCATCACACAGCCAAAATGCTGGCACTCTACTGTGACTATTTATTATTATTTTTATTTTTCAGCTGGGCTGTCTGTTGTAGAAGCTGACACAAATCCCAGCAGTAACCAAACACTTCCCACTTCCAACATCCTTGTCCTCACTCTTACACAAAAAGGAAACCCAGTAATGCTCCTATAATGTTAAGAAATTAGTTATTACTGGAGTCAAAGACATGATCTTTTCACAGAAACACAAAGTACCTGAGTTAATATAGGAAAGGTGAAAGCTGGGCTCAGTCTGCCAGACCTTGGGATGCACTGACTGGATCATCTTCAGCTGGAAAACCACTGGATGTGCCTGTCTGGAGCTGTCACTGCTCAGGTTGAATCTACCAGTCCAGGTGAAATGTGAATCGAACTCTGACACCCAAATGCCACTTTCAAGGTTCAGATCTGCTCAAGACGTGCTTTAAGTCAGGTCAAACTGTTGAAGTAATAACTTTTCTCTGGGCTGTGTGATCAACACCATAATTCACAGGTGTGACTTCAGTACAGTCAATATTGATGCCTCCTTTTCACTCTGAAGAATTCAAGATGAAACAGTCCACAGACACCAAGCGGTGCACAGATTCAGTTGCAGAAAAGGAATGTGAACTTGGATTCATTTTTTACCATTAATAAATCAGTTTTATGGAAAAGGTTGCTTTTTACCCCGCTCTCCCTCATAAACACCTGTTATCAAACAGGATTTTTTATTTCCTTATACAATTATTCTCATATCGCCTGTGAGGAATTTAAACAGCAGAGTCACTTTGTGCTCCCTTCACCTACTGCTGGAGGATGAAGTGTGTGTCACCGTTTCTCTGACGTGTTTCTGAGGAGGCCAGATGAGCGCTTAAACCCACCCTAACACGCTCTCTATTTCGAGTCACGCAGTGACATTCCCGCCAGCAACGTCAAACTGCATCACTTCAGATTCTTTCCTGAAAGATCAGTTAGACCAGCGGTGGCTCCCAGTCTCTATTTGTTTGGATGAACAGCGGCGACACCGGGCCCAGGACGGGTCTCGGCGGGGTCATGGCGGCCAGCGCTGACCCCGCCGCCATCTTGTCCCCTCAGCGCCGGGGGCCGCGCAGCCACCGCAGCGCCCCGGCCCCGCGCTGCCGAGCACACCGAGCACAGAAACCGCTGCAAACACAGAAACTGCGAGCGGCAGAACCAACACAAAACCGGCTGTTTCCGAGGCACACCAGCCCCCAGCTCCACGGGGGAGGGAGGGCTGCGGACGGGCGCGCGCGCTCCCCTCACGGCACCCTCACAGCCACACCCCCCCGCCCCGCGCCGTCAGGGCGGCTCTGAGGGCGGGGAGCCGCGGCCGCGGGCCAGGAGGAGGGAGGAAGAGACCTCGCCGCCCCCAGCGCTGTTGCCCGGCGAGGCGCGGGGAGCCCCGGCCATGGGGGAGGAAGGAGCGGCCAAGCTGCGCCTGAAGCCCCGCGCGGCGCCGCCCGCCCGCGGCCCCGACACAGCCCCGCGCCGCCCGTGAGTCCGGGCGGGGGGGAACGGACCGGGTCGGGTCGACAAGCACCGGGGGGATCGGATGGGATCAGATCGGCCTGCATGGCCCCCCCCGACCCGCAGCGCTCAGATCAGGGTCTCGTTATTGGCTGTGTTAAAGGTTGTTTCATAAAACACCCCCTGTGGCGCCTTTAAAAATAGACATAAAACTGCAGCATAAAGCGCAGCGGGCCCTGGGCCCGAACACTGAAGGCAGTGAGGGGTTGGGTTCTGGTTTGAAGCCTTGGGGACGAGCCCACGCAGTGTCCCCTCCACACAGGCTGTGGGAGTTCATCCCCCTGCTCTTGGAGGGCTTGTAGTCTCTAATTTCTTCTCAGTGCAGCTTCATTCCTGGACACTGATCTGAGAAAACACATCAGGAAGAAGCGGGAACACTGGAAACAGCATTGTGACATTCACAATCCATCCTTCTCTTGGAATTGTCTTTCTACAGCATTAATCGTATAAAACCCTTTTAATCCTTGTAGTTAAACTTTCCTAGGATCCATTAAGTCATTTGGAAAGAGAATTTCAAATGGCAGTATGGGAATGGCCAGGAACATGTAGGAGCCAATGCAATTGCCACCCTCAGTGCAAACATTTCCACGATTTCTGTGCTCAGCAGGTGTCAAGTTCAGTATTTGAGAAAAAAACCCAGTATCTACACTTCAGTGTTTCACTTGGAAGTGAAGACAGTAATAAATATCCACAGCTCATTTGTTACAAGGAGAAAAGAGGGTGTTTAGACAGTCATTTTTTAAAAAATTGGATTTTTGTTTTATTGCAGTAGGAGTTATGTAAGTCATAGGAAGCTGTAAAAATTAGTTTACAGGTTAAATAATGTCTTTGTGTTCCAGAAAAAAAGAGGCAAACTAATACCAATGCAGAGTATTTTCCTCCCTCTCTCCCACCCTCAAACCCTTGTGACTGTCTTTCCAGGACATCGACTGGCAGATGTCCCTGGTTTGAAAAGGAAGACTTAAATGAGCGTGAAAAAACCTGGATTTTGTTACTGAAAGACATCAGTCAAGATCTGCACTGCACAAACTGGGACACAGTGCCCAGCCTTCCGGAGTTCTTGGAAAAGGTAGCGTGCTGTATCCTCGGTTTTTGTACTTTGTGTCCTGCTTCCAACAGTGGCAGCCTGGATGATGGGGAAACCACCTGAGCGAGCCTTGGGAGCTGTGAGGTTTCAGCTCTGTGATCTCCACGTGCAGTGATGTGGCTGAGTGTGCTGTGGCAGCCCTGTAAGGACAGCTGCCATGGGCTTTTCTTGCAAGGATGGCAAATCCTTTCTAGCGTTTCGCTGGGAAGAGGGGGCCTGTGTAGGGATGGCGGCTGCCACGAGCTCTAGGATCTTCCTGAGGCATGAAAGTGGGAAAGGGAAAATGTAACAGAGGGTTAATGACACAGGAGCCACGCTGACATTGCCCCGATAGTGTTGGGCAAGGTCACGGCACAGAAATCAGTCCTTATAAAGCACTTCTTGTTTTGAGGTGGTTGTTTTTGTCCTTAGTCTCTCTGGAACATAGTGAGTCCCTCCTGCATCCATTTAGAAATGTTGAGAGAAGACACATACCCCAGCAGCTCCAGGAAGCCTTTGATTGCTTTATGGGCACTGGAGAGGGATGTAAATCAATGTTCTTCTCTTCACTGTAGCTCAGCCTTCCCAGTATTTGCAGTGTGTTCACTTCATGTATTGATTGAGCTGCATCTGTTTGAGCCCTGCTGTGTGTGTGCAGGGTGCTGAGGAGGAGAGTCCAGGACACCAGGAAGTCTTCACAGCTGGAATGAGAGACTTTCCGTGGGTACCATTCCCACCTTTTCACACGGAACAGTGTCTGAACTCCCAGGATTTCAGCTCCCAGAGCCAGAGCAACGAATCACATACAGGATGGGGCCAAGCAGATCAACTTCCCAGTTTCTCATGTGCAGCTGAGGAAACCTGCAGGGGGACCAGAACAGACCAAGGCAGAAGCGCAGCTGGGGAAGGCACAAAAGGCATTTCCAACCTGGGAGTGAGTCCCGAGCCACGGGAACTCCCTGGACACACGAGTTCTGCACAGCCCCTGGCACGAGGCTCTTGTTTTGTGGGCAGCCCTCAGCACCTGACAGGGGCTGCACAGAGCAGTGGGGGAGACAGGAGAGAGAAGGGTAAGACAGAGCTGCAGCCACGGCAGGGGCACGTCCCAGCTGGGGGGGACAGAGCTGTGGCTGCAGAGGAGCCTCGAGGGAGCCTCCCTGGGGCCAGGAGCTGCGAGGAGAAGCTGGAAAACCAGAGTGGAGGATCTTCAGTGCTTGACAGTTGTCCCATGTGTCTGATGCATTTTAGTGGAACGTAAGTTGTTTGGGTGTTTTGTGGGTTTTTTACAACGTCCCAGTAAATAACCCCCCCCCACCCCGGTTCTGGATGCATTCTGTATTTGCAAAATAATGAAAACAGACAAAATTTCTACTGCAAAGTTCTTTTTAACTGTCAGGGTTACCTGCTTTAATCCATTCCTGTGTTGAGTACCTGCTCAACAACAGCACTGTGCTGTCTCTTGCAGTCAACACCATGACCCAGTACTCAGGCTGCCAGAGCTGCTGAGAAAGTGCTTTGGGGCAGGTCCTCTAACCCTTAAAACTTCCAGCAGCAGGTACCAGCAGGGACAGTTTTGCAGGGATTGCAGCTCTGCTGGGCCCAGGAGTGACCCCCACTAAGGACAGGTGTGAGAGGGAGGGTGAAGAAGTGTCAGTGAAGGGCTGTGAGTGTTTCTCACTGCACAATAAATGTGTTTGCAGGCTCTCCCAGCTGGACATCGATGGGCACCTGGCCAGGTGCTTGTCTGAAAGTGCAGATGATGTCATGTGGTGAATCCAGGAGAATGGAGAGCAAAGGAACAAGGCCAAGGAGGAACCTTTCTCAGAGGAAAAGGAAAAATGTGTCAAGGAAGCACATCCTCAGCTCAACTTTCGGCTCACAAACCAGTAACTCAGGAGAAGGTCAAGTGTCAAGGGTCTTTTTATTTTAAATCCTCTCAAATGCAGGTAAAGTAGTTCTAGTTCTGAAAATGGTGCTCTGGGGAGACCCCCAGGGAAATCAGGCTTGGTACTCCTGAAAAAGTGTACTGCTGGAAATCCCTGGAGCCCCTGCTTGCTCTGAGGCACCAGAGCTCAGAAGCTCTCAGTGCAACTGCTACCCAAAAATCTGCTGGCATCTTTTTCTAAACAGGTAATCTGTGAAAATAACTTTAATTAAGAAGTCATTTGAGCTTAGAATTTTTCCTTATTTTACTGTCTAAGTGTGATTGTCCACCCCCCAAACCATAGAAAGGGTGTGGGGGTTTCGTGTCTCTGCAGGAGCCCAGCTCCAGTCACACCCTGAGTCAGACCATGGACACAGCCCAGTTCAGGGATAAATAATAACAGTCTGGTCACTTTTTCATTAAAGTCTTTAATAGATGTGCAAGAATATAAATGATCTCAGCTGTTATGGATTAGTATACCATCTTCTGCACAATTAAAACTGGTCAGCAAAGATCCCAACTAATTAATTATACAAAACTACAAGAACATATTTACTGTTTTACAATCATTAAATTAGCTAGAATTTCATTTACTATTTCAAATAAGACAACTATATATCATTACCAGATCCATTTGTAATATATTAGGATTTTTTTCCAAACCACACATTTAATTACATCCTTCATTTTCTTTTATTTATAAAACAAGTACTTTATATAAAAAATTTCCCCTTCATCATGAACAGAACATTATTCAAACACTTGCACATGAGCAACCAAACTTGTACCCAGCAAACTATTTGGCAACACAGCAACATTGTAAATGCCTGTAAATTCTTAAATAAAAATCAAGTAGTCTTTACAATGTTTGTTTAGCAAAATGTGTCTTCCTGTTCTTCCTTCCCTCCCTCCCAAAATGTCCTGAAACCTACAAAAAAAGGTTAAAAAAAACCCCAACCCACATTTCTTAGTATTTCCAGTTTAAAGTTCCATGCCCTGGCATGTCAAAGGACAGCTTAACCTGTCCCATTTCCACTCATGAGCTGCCTGCAGTCACTCTGATCACTCCTGATCACCTTTAGTACCAGGGGAGTTGAAAACACTGAAAGAAAAGTTATTCAGGGTAAATAAAATAAGAGGGAGAAGGGAAAAAGGGAGTAATTAAAAAAATGTCAGATTACATTTAAAAGGTAACGTTGCCTTTAGTAGATAATAAAGTATCTAAAGTCCAGGCATTTGAGGCAAGTACTTCTTACTGGTTAAATTATTTAGTGCTGATTAAAATACATCTGGCTTAATATGAAAAGCTACAGTCCAACAGAGAAACCCACAACTGAAACCTGAATGGGATTCCTAGAACTCAACAACCATAGGTCTGCATAACTGTGGCTAAGGAGGGGATACAAAACAGAGATTGTTAATCAGTGATTCATTACTTCAAACAATGTTTTGGCAGTCTGGTCCTAGCACCTCATGACTTGGATGTGAATCCCAAAGATGTCATGTTCAGCACCGAATGCAATGCTGTACCCTGAGAAAACCAGAGGTTCATGGAGAGCAAGTGGAAGTGTCCCAAGTGATGTGTGTTCCACCCCGCAGGGAGGGCCCTGGCCCCGGGTTCCCCTCAGCTTTCCTCCCCCAGCCTTGTGTCCCTCCTGTCCCCACAGCCCCCAGGGCTCCCCACAGACACCGGGAGCTGCCCCGAGCTCAGCTCTGCCCCTTGCCCTGACACCCCCTTCCAGCAGGAGCGAGCCTTTGCTTCCTGCCATTCCTTAGGCCTTGGTTTGTCTGCCATGACAGAGCTTTACTACCTGGATGTCAACTCACTTCACCAACAGCCCGTTCTGTGACACAGGATTAGTTATTAATGGACACTGAGGGAAGCAGACAGTTTATAGAAGTAGGAGGTGTGCTTTATCAGGAAAATGGATTTTATCTTATGGTTATTCTAGATTTACTACTTTAAGGCTATGCTTCATTATGCTTTTGCTCTACTTCTGAATATTTGTATTGTTGATAAAAATACTTTTCAAAAATCTAATATACAACACAACATCATTGTAGGTGTAGGCACTGCTTAAGTATGTTTAGAAATCCTTTGTGTGCAAATTTAGTTTTCTTCAATCTCTACGTTTTGGTAAATTTGGAGTTTAAGACAACAGATTTGGACATTGATACTGTAAATTCTAATCTGGAATTAATCTCACGGAGTCACTCTGCATTCCAAATTCTGTAAAAATGCAACTAAACCTCAGGCTGCAGCTGTGAACTGTATGTTTCAGATGGAAATGGTTACTTAATATTAACAAGCAGAACTTACCAGGTGTAAGAACGTTCCAAATATGCAATAATCCTTCAATGCAGTTTATCCATTTAGGCACTTAAATCTTGTACCCAAATTTATGTTTTGATTGCTAATAAAACACAACTCCTTTTAAATATATCTGAGACGTTTAGACAGGTACCACTTGTGAAAAAAGGCATCAAAAATAAGCTTCAACACCACCGTAATATATTTTATTCTTCAGGATGTTACACTGGAATACTCTTCAACTGGGAGCTCATTGCATCAAATGTTTGTAGGAAGTGTGTGGATCTCGCAGTTTCTCATGATCTCCTTTTGCAGGGATGCAATGAACGTTTGAATCCTTCATGAAAACAGGCACAAAATGCAAATTCCTTCATTAATGAAGCCAGCTGTGTCGGTGCCCAGAACTCAAGAATCACTAAGTGGCAGAGGACACCCACCAAAACTGTTATTCTCTTCTTTGATTTTCAGCAGCAGATTTGTTTTTAGATCATTGGTCTCCATCCCGAGTGAGCAGTCCCAGCCTCGCATGCATATACTGGAGTTAAGGATAAATTAATGCCAGTCACACTGTCCCCAACCAGCTCATCCCTTCATACTGTTTCTTCTGTTGACAGCAACAATGGATTAATATATTCAAATCCTTCAAATTCTGACTGATCTATTCGCTTTATGATATCTCTGAAAAACAAAGGGAAGCAGTGGTTTAGTTCAAGTTACGCAAGACAGGTAGGGTGCAGACAATTGGAGTTTACCGTGACACAGCTGTGCCCTCATGCCAAGGACAGCCTCCCTGTAGTGATTTTCAGGTATTCTATAGGTTAAGTGGTTAATGTGCTGGGGAAAGCAGCACGTACTCATCGTCTGGGGTGAGCTGCACGGGCTCGCTGGTGAACTGCGTGTCGAAGTTGTCCAACCCGTAATCGTCCGTGATCTGCGGCTGGAACGGAGGCGTCGTCTGCTTCTTCTCCAGCTGACAGAGATACCACGGGAAAGCAAAGGTCAGGACATGGAATGGGCCACCCAACCCACCTGCGTTCAGTGCCAAGGGAGAGAGTGTCCAAATGCCCAAGGAACGTGAGGCACAGGCCAGGTAAGAGACACCGGCACCGCTCGGGCTCTGTGCCGTAGAACAGAAACCCACCCGTAACCAACCGTCCCAGTCTCCTCCTGAGCTGCACTCACTGAGCACAGTGAGGAGCTCTCAGCTCCACACACAGCTCTGGTGACTAAACCAGCAAAAATGTTCCTGCTCTGTGTGTTCCCTTTCCCTCTATTTATTTTTCCATGTAGCTCAAGCTTCACAGAAGGAGTTTTCAGTCAGCATTAGACTCCTCTCCTTCTGTCTCAACTTGAAAAGAGTCAGAAAAGCTTTTAAGTCAGAATTTTTTCTTTGAAATGGAGGGGGTGAGTATGAGATTCCACTACCTAAAAAAGCTTTCCAAATATTTTCTTAATTTCCTCCTGAATGTATTTCCCAACACTTATTTGAAATTGAGCTTTAAATTTATCTGACATGTTGATCCTCCCGAGCACATGGTGTTCTGCTCCACACCCCTGGCTGAGCTGCACTGGAGCACCACGAGGAGCCAACCAAAAACTCACACAGGGGGAACACAACGCAAGGGATGTCTGACAAAATCACAGCCAGCCCTCCCTGCAGAACAGTTCTGCAGACACTGGGTGTTTTCAGGCTCCTGATGCAGTGAGTGTGCTCTCTGCACAGCTTCAAAGGAAGATGGAGCTGTGCAGCTTTTTGTGCCCTGAACCTCTCGTGTCACTGCAGCACTGCTGCCTCTTCCTGCGCTTCCCAGGACCATGGAAATACTACATCCCTCCTTTTTGGTTGTTAGCAAGGTGTCAAAAATGTAATGCTGATAGGGGAGTGCTCCTGACCGAGCAGCTTTGTTGCTCAAGTGCCAGTAAACATTAGGATGTCATTTCTGGGATGCTTTCCATGCTGAAGACAGAAGGAGCACAATTACCAAGTAGCAGCAGATCAAAAAAAAACCCAACCAAATTTCAATCCAATGTTATGCTTGCAAACCCACTGAAATGCAAGTCATCTACTGGTCACAGGCACCCTGTGACTAAAGCACAGCATCTCTCCCGTGGCACACCCCGAACACGAGCAGTGGTTTTTACCAGATCCCAGTCTATGCTGCGGAAAAACGTGTGGGACTTGATATCAGCAAATCCTGTCTGGGGCTGACAGCCAAGCCTTTCTTTGGGGTCCTGTGGGAACACACACTCGTGTTACACACCCCAAGCTGCTCCAGCCCACCCTTCCCAAAAGCCCACATGCACAACTCCAGCATTCCCATGACTGTGCAAACTGCTGCTGGGATAAATATATCACAGCTAGCAGGGGATTCTCTTTTTTTTTTTTTAATAAAAGTTTCTTGGAAAATTAATTTTTAAATGATACTTTACAAATTCTTAAAATAAGAGATTTATTTAGTAATGTATAATTCATATCCTTTTCTCCATTAGTGATAATAGTTCTACAGATTTCAAGCAGCTTAATTAAATGAGCAATAAGTATTACAGAAAAGAGTTTATAAGCAAAGCTACAGTTATCTTTTCCCCAACTAAGTGCAGGCTTTTAAAAATCAAGTCTGTGCTGTGGAATTCCCTCAGTAAATCTGCAAGTAAGAAATGGGGTTTTTAACATGCAGGATACCAAGGTTTTACAGATTTTCTTAATGGTAAGCAGATTAACTTCTTAACTGTCTCACTTTCAACAGGAAGCTCTGACTTCCAGCTCTCAGATGCTAAAAATAAGAGAATGTTATTTACCTTGTTTAAAAATCCTTTTAACACATGGGAAGCCTTGACAGAAAGAAACCTCGGAATCCGGATTGGCTTCTCAAGAATAACTGTTACAGGTTAAGAAACAGCAACATTGGTTTTTGGTCTGTGACACTGACCATGATTTCAATGCAAGCACTGTTATTACGTGGAACCAGTTGGAAAACGGGAAGATAAAGTAATTATTCAAAACAATGCAAACAAAGAGAGCTACACTGATTCAAGGCACTGTTATACCGACATTTCAAGATTTCCTAAGAGACTTGTTAACTTCATTATCTTTTGCTCCTGTGTGTAAACAGGAAATAAAATTTTCAGTGTCCTCAGTATATAGGAAAGGATGTTTTTAAACAGCAGTTAATCTAATGTGAACTAAGCCCCACGACAGACTGTGTTACAGAAGTGCAGTAACTGCTGCAAAGAAGGTTTTGCCTGTAAGGAGTGGGCAGCTGCACAACTCCCCAGTGCAGCAGTGTGGGGTAACACTGGGACAGGAAAGCCCAATGCTCAAAGTGCCCATTTTCCTCCTCTCTCCCCCCAGAACAACCAAAAATCCCCGAGGGGCTGTACCTTGGAAGAGGTAATCTTCAGTGTTCATGTCTGGATTGTCAGTGATGATGTCGAACGGAGACCGTCCCGCCATCATCTCGAACATCAGCACCCCCAGAGCCCACCAGTCCACACTGAACCCTGCACACACACACAGAGTTATCATCTCCAACATCAGCACCCCCAGAGCCCACCAGTCCACACTGAACCCTGCACACACACACAGAGTTATCATCTCCCACATCAGCACCCCCAGAGCCCACCAGTCCACACTGAACCCTGCACACACACACAGANCCAATCCACAATGACCCCCGCACACACACCCACAATCATCTCCCACATCAGCACCCCCAGAGCCCACCAGTCCACACTGAACCCTGCACACACACACAGAGTTATCATCCCCAACATCAGCACCCCCAGAGCCCACCAGGGAATGCTGAACCCTGCACACACACACACACAGTCTGCAGCCAGAGCTCCAGGGGGGTGACTCCCACAGGAACCAAGATTAAGGGGTGTTCATGCTCACATGAACCAAGACTAATGGCCTGGGTTTATGGAGTACCCACACTCTGTGCTTTCACTATGTTTACACTGTCCAAGTTTTCTGAGCTGGGATTACAAATGGAACCTGTGGGATCTCAATATATAATAGCACAGAAATGTAGAAATCTAAAGATGGTTGTATTTGACACAACCCACAACGTGAGTAATGATAAGTTGTGTAGTCAAAACTTACCATACTCTTCTCCTCTGAGGATCTCCGGTGCAATGTAATTTGGTGTCCCACAGAAAGTGCTTGTAGTGTCCCCAGGGCCCAAACCTTCCTACATGCAGAAATCAGTTCATAAATTAAAAGCTGACCTCCCTTTCGGGGAATTTCCCTTCATTAGACTTAAAAAACCAAGTTATGAGGGAGTCTAAAGAGCCTCCTTTCACAAAATCAATACTCATAGCATCACAACTGGCTTATGACTCCACAGCTTATCTGAGCAAAGCAGCTGGTTAAAACTGAGTCACAACACGTATGTAACAACATTTTGCTCACTATTTACAGACACATTTAAAAAAAAAAAGCAGTTGAACAACGTGGAAGTCGTTTTCAAATGGATGTTGGGGAAAAACCCTTCAGTTACGTTCAGTTCCAAATGTGGTTCCACTCAACAGTGTTTTCTTTCCAGAGTAAACTTCCTATTCCACAGCCACGTTCTGGGCTCAGTGACCCCAGAGTGGAGATAAAGGTACATTTTCTTAGTGCCCTCTGACCATCACTGGATGCTGCACTTGACTCAACACCACCACAGAGAGACCTACAACTGAGGGACAGAGTGACACCAGGACACAGGGAAAATCCCACCTTGCACATGCCATAGTCTGTTAGTTTGATGTGGCCCTCTGCATCCAAGAGAACATTGTCCAGTTTGAGATCTCTGTAGATGATGCCTCTTTCATGGAGGAAGTTTAGAGCTATACAAATTTCAGCAGCATAAAACCTGAAATTAAAAAGGAGAAAACTGATATTAGCATTAAGGTGGTACAAAAGCTGGTGCAGTTTAAATGTCTGTTCTTAGAAACATCACTTTACAGTCAACTTTTATCTTTCAACAGTATAAGAAAACCAAGCCATGTTTATTCATAAGGACACTGATCTCTTATAAGACCGTTCCTTAAATTAGAGAAATTAATTTTTCTCATTCTACTAATTAAGAAAATATTTGCTCTTTATCTTTTATCTTTTGCTGAAAATTCCAAGTATGAGATGGAAGATATGTGTATTCAGCTTGTAAAGAGTGACAGTGAGACTTTGTGTAGTGCAGGGCAGTGCAAAGGGGATTTTTTCATCTTCTCCTACCAACACTATATTAATTCAACGTAAGACCAAATTAAGTAGAATAGTTGCACCTTCTATCAACACATCAAAGAGGCATTACCTAAATATGAAACAATAAAGAGGAGTAAGCAGGAATAACTTACTACTTAACTGCTTGCTCCATTTCAAAAAATAAAATTAAGATTTCTTCCCAGGGCAGGACATTCTAAACTTAAAACTCAAACTTGCATTTATTTTGGTTTTCCCCTACAGAATACATTTTGTTAAGTGTACAAACATGAAACCACCAC
Organism: Pachyramphus minor; assembly: GCA_013397135.1. Lineage (NCBI taxonomy): Eukaryota > Metazoa > Chordata > Aves > Passeriformes > Tyrannidae > Pachyramphus > Pachyramphus minor. Next base: position 342,952 of record VYXB01006186.1, read on the forward strand.
AGGCCAAGCCAAGCACAGGCCATACCTTGCATGTTCTTCAGGGAGCTTCCTTTGCCGTTGCATGTGGAACATGAGGTCTCCCCCATTTACATACTCTATGACAAGAAACAATCTGAAAGTATATAACACAATTAATGGATTCCAAGGGCACTCTCCAGCACTCTCCTGAGAACTGACTTGGCCCCCCTCAGCAGAGTCTTGGGAGCTGTTTCTTGGGAAGCTCAGTGTTCCCCACACTGCAGGGTCTGTGCTCAGGGTTCCTGCCCTCCCTTCAGCTCTCCAGCCACAGAGCTGCCCCCCTGCAGCTGCCTTTGCTGGGCAGTGAATCCCTGCAGCAGCACTGCTTCCTCCCCAGCCCGGCCCTGGCATGGCAGGAAATCTGCTGTGGGAGGAGCAGTTCAGCACCACGACCCAGACCCACGTTTGCAAAACAAGTGAATTTCACATCTTTCTTACCGACTGGTTGTTTGAAAGCATGAATGTAAACCAACTAGGAATGGGTTACTGGATGCCTGTTCAAACACATGTTTCTCTGTCTGTACCCAATCAATATCCTGAAATAGAGTAATTGAACAATCAGAACTCCTGCTGGATAACCACTGTGGGAATTCCCAGAAAACACCGAGCGTCTGTGCTGCCTCACACACACCAGCATGGACACACGTTCTTCAGAAACACAACACCCCCTGCAAACCTGGAGGAACTTATTGAATGAACACTGTCCTTGAGTTACACATTGAGAAGTTTCTTAACTGTTTGAGAAAGTTCTGCACAGAATTTAAGCTCTTTCAAGTATCAGACATCTGCAATATTTGATACACTGCTCATTATGCTGCATGGAAGGAAATTCACTTCTTAGATAAGTGACCCCAAAGCTGCTGAAGCAACTCATGCCAGTAACACAAGCAGTGAGAATCTGCAGTTTTTAAAAGGTTCAAATAAACTGAACTTCATAATCTCATCTGAAATTCAAATTTAATTCATTGAAACTACCAAAACCTGCTTAGTTGGTCCAGCCAAAATCATTAAAAGCATCACAGATACCTTTAATCCTTCAACAGGGAAAGTCCTGAATATCCAGCACAAAACCACATCATAAAACCTCCCAGAGTCTGAATGTGCTGCAAACTCAGATGCCTGATAATGAAGCATTTAAGCATTATTCCATGCAAACATACACAATTTAAACCTTACAGCAAGTTTTAGCAGTAGAAATTCACTCCTCCTGCAGTGCACTGGTCATGTGGCATCCTGCCAATATATATAGATATATTTGTTTATTATTAATATATATATCTGTTAGGTTTTGTGTTCAGACTCTCTGGAAGATACACCACCTTAGAAGGGGAAACCTGCATCCAAACAAGAGCCAAAAGTCCCACATCGAATAAGGCAATAAATATGTCCACTTCTTCTTGGGTTTACTGAACGAGCTTCTCTTTAAATTACCCCAGGTAATTAATTAATCAATCAGTGCACCTGTGTACTCACACATTAGTACTGTGCTAGAGCACCACTGTTAACAAAATGCAGCATAGAAAATTTCACAGCAGAAGCCCAGGCATTTGATTTGCTTCTGTCTCACTTCTCTGCACTATCAACCATTCCCTGGAAAGCACAGGCCAATTTAAACACGCTGATACTTGCTACGTAATTGATTTTCTTTCCCCATGAAACACTTAGGAGGTGAAATTCCCATTACTTGCAATATCTCAGGCACTCCCAGAATTCAGCGAATTTCCTATCAATCCCCAGAATTTCATTATGCAGCCTATCTCAGAGAAAAGAAAAGCCAATTAGCTCAATCTCCTGTGTAATTATGAGAGCCACTGTTCAAGAAAGCCTTTTCTCATCTACCTCTGGTTCTCAGAAGCTGCTGCCTGACCTGTGGAACAGCACTTCAGCTTCTGCCTTCTTGGAAACGGGAAGAAATCACACAGCAGTTTAATCTTTGTTCAGAAAGGGAAACATCAAACACATGAGCAAGCCAGAGGACTTCAGAAGAACTGATCCCAGCCTCTGGAATAATGACAAACACGACAGCCAGAGCAACTGACTGAAACTACCAACACAAATAGTACTTAAAAATAGTGGTTTGGGCTTTTTTCCCTGAACATCCTACTGTCTTGAAAGTGTGAATATTATAGGAAAAAGATGAAGGGGTTGTTGAGGGTTTTTTTTTTCCCTTCTGAATATTTATTTTCCTCCCAGACTTGTGCATTTGAGATCTTGCATTAAAAAAATTTTAACAGGATTTTGAAAAGAATTGAGAAATGCAGCACATTTCTGTGGCAAACAGAAAAAACAGAGACCTCAAATGGCAGCAGCAGCAGTTCTGAACTCATGGAGAAAACATCCCAGAGTACTGTGCCTCTTGCACATAAGCTCCACCACCAGGCCTGTAAGAACACACTTTGAGCTCCTCTGTCTGGCACACAGACAGTGCTTTTGCCTTGGGAAACATCTTCGTTTTCTTTCCAAATTAAGAGCACAAAATCCCCATTTATCTCATCACTTACAGATCAGTATGTCCAGGTTGGAATATTTAATACATAATTGCTATGAGGACTATTAATGATTGTTAATTGTTATTAACATAAGGGAGATTTCTCTCAGATTTCCTCCTGGTGCTTCATGCAGAGTTGGTGACAAACGAGCTCCCAAGTCAGGAAAACTATGACAGAAGAGTCTGAACCACGAGCTGCTTGCTCAGCTGAATGTTTCCTGTTAAAGCATCCTAAGTTTTTATAGCATGTAACAGAATGCAATTAACACAGACTTTTACCTCATCATCATGGACCAGCTCCTTTTTCACCACTTTCATAGCATAGATCTGATCATTCTTTTTTAACCGAACCAGGAGAACTTTGGCATAACTTCCACGGCCGATAACTCGGATTAAATCAAAGTCCTGGAGTCCAAGCCCCTGAGAAATCTTAATTCCATCCATTCCATCAATGACTGGTTTGATATCCTGTATAAAAGGAAACAGATGCTGGAAACAGAAAACATTTCCATAGCAAGTACCTATTAAAGCAAAGAGACCTTTCAGCACTGGGCAGAATCTGCTGAGGTTGCTTGGCCCTGGACACAGATCTGAATGCTGATTGCAACACTTTTTTTTTTCAGAAGTGTTTGGTTTCTATTGGTTTTGCTCTTACTAAAATTTACTGGGTTTTCAGGGCATTAGCTCATCCAATGAAGCATTTTCACATTCCCTCCTGGAAAGCAGAAGGCTTTCTCAAGAAATGGGGTTTGATTCAAAGCCTTCAGCCTCAGGCCACATCCAATTTTCCTTTGTTCTAAGCAAAGAGCATCTTTCAATTCTGACAGGTACTGCAGCACAAATGAATAAAGGCTATCCAAAACCAAGACAGATAAGGAAACACTAATTTGCTAATGAATATACCTGCCTTGGTTTCTGTTTCTGTGTTCAGTTCTCTACAGTTTTAATGAAAATGAAGATTCTTAACAGGTGCCAGGGAACATATGGAAGCAGATCTCAATTTCTCAAGTGTGAGAATTTGCAGGAAATATTACACTTTCAGGAATGTTATTTTTAAATCTATTATTAAAAAAAAAATAAATTTTATTTTATCATCTTGACTGCTTGCTGGAATTAGCTATGGAGACGTGGGACTGCAGGTGGAGCAGCTGACCCAGACAAATGCAGCAGGTTCTTGGGACATCTCCGGTTTTACCCACCCATCCAGGGCTCTGACACACTTCAGGGGCCTATTTTTATCTGACCTCACACTACTGTACTTGGAGACAGATCAGCATTCTGTGGAACCATGGAAAGTATTTATATAAAGGATCTTGATCTAGGATTGACTGCTATTAGAAGAGATTGCTCTAAGCTGAAAGATTCTAGGCAAGGCTCCCAGAACGGCAATTCCTCTCTGGAGGATACCTGAGATTATTTCAGTGCAGCTCAAAAGCCAGGTGGGACAATCAGAGCAGCATAACTCGGGGCAGGTGAGCAAAGAGACCCCTCAACATCCACACACAGCAGCAGCCAGCAGTCACAGCTCTCTGAGGTGGTTTTAATTTATACCCCTCCACCTCTGAATTTCAGATAACATCTAAAGACACATGACTGAAAACAAGGCAGTCACCCAAGAGCAGAACTACTCAAGGGTGAAAGGAGTGGTGGTGACAGGCATTGTAGTGGAGGGAAAGGAAAAAGGTGCAGCCTTGCTCAGAGGGGAATATCAGACCCTTTTAAAAGAAATGCCTTAAAGCCCTTTAGAAATGAAGCATACTGGGATTTTTCAGACATTCCTGATGTGCAGAGAATGTGTCAGACCTATAAAAGAGCTGGGGAAAAAAAAAAACCAGAATCCAAGGGTATGTTTTTCTACTTGTATTTCCACAGGAGCTGCCCATAAATTATTGGGTATTATTTATATGAACCTCTCAGAGGGCTGGGTAGTTAATGCATTATCAGACTGAATCAAGAGCCCGAGGGTGCACATCCATTAGGAACAGCACACAAGGCAATGTCAGAGCCACCATTTGTTGCAAGGGCCAATGAAGCCAAACTCTCTGCTAAATCACTGTTATTCCAGCACAAATGAAAGGGAGAAAGAAAAAAAAAAGTGTCTTGGACCATGACTGGAGTGACAAAAGCTAAATACAGAAGAAATCTGAAAAAAATCAATAAAAATGCAGAAAAAAAAAAGAATTTTTCAAAAGGTAGCAGAAAAAAACTAGGACAAATAATCAGCTATTTTATAAAAACTTGAATGTAAATATGAACTACAAAGCTGTTTTAAAAACATACCTCAGAGTCATCTTTAATGGTGTCATGTTTCCGGTTTGAGGGAATGTAGGGAACTGGAAAAGAAACCAAAGTAGTTTAGTTACAAAGGCCTTCCTTAGAAATAATCTTAAGAATTGATAAACAGAAAGATGATTTAGTAGCTTTAAATACTACAGGACAGTTGACCAAGTGCTTCCACTTCCCTTCCTGTAATGGGGAAGAGTGAAAACTGGGCCTCCAAAAGGGGAGAGAGGAATTGCAGTGTGGCAAAGTACTCACTTCCATCAGTGTCTTCCGAAGGGAGATCAACTTCATCGTTTTTCTCACCTATCCGAGGTTCCTGGGAAGGCATGACCGAATCCTTGGAGAGCACAGTGACACAGGAGAGAGAACCACACTGGTTATGCAGCCCCTTCAAGTGACCACGTGTTGCCTTTTAGCTACAGCTCAGTGACACCCTCACACCTGCACCCTCCAGAGTGAGAACTGGGGTTTGTAGGAAGCGTTTCTGAATCTTAACATTTTGTAATGCATGATAAAACCAGCCTGCCAAACACTTAATGCTCCATCAGCCATTCTCTGCAACTGCAACAGATGTTTGGCTTTCTTCTGAAAAAAAGAGGGGTCTATTTTACTGCAAATTCAAACTTTTTTTTCTATTTAAGACTTGTGTGTTTCACATGGAACTACAACAAAGTAAACACTTGAGCCTGATGTTACAGGCTGCATTTAGAGCACTGGCACACTCCTTTCCTGCTTAATAAAAACATGAATTGTTACTCCTTAGGCAAGGGCATTGCATAAACTGGTAAAGATGCCAGTACCAGTTTTACATTGCATGTGGGCACTGGTCTCACTCATGAGACACGTGGGACTATTCCAGGAGGGAGAGCAACAGGCACAAGTTATTTGGCAAAGAATTAGTAATGCCAAGGCAAGTCACAGGCAACACCACTGAAGAAAAACACTGGTTTAAGTCTTGAGTTAGAAAACCACACAACCACCAGTGAAACACTGAAGATGAGTATGAGAAAGGGCCAAAATTCAGGGATACAGCTGTTTAAAGCCTAGGGAAGACACCAGCATTGCCACTGGAATACATGAGAGCAGTACTGGAGAAACTGAGAGGGCATGAACAGGAAGGCACCAAGCCTTTTTGCAAACAGCAGTGTAAAATCCACACCAGTGCCTTGGTTCTTCAAACATTCCCAGAGGCTACAAGGAACAACTGCTGGGATTGTCAGCAACAACTCTGCCTATCTGTAAAACACAAAATGTCTCATGGAGAATCAAATTCAAGCTTGAGCACACTCCAGTCACACTGAGTTTTCTTTGCTCACTTTGTCTCTGCTCTCAACCCAAAGGCTCATCCTCCACAGACACCTGAGAAACCCAAATGGTGCCGAGGGTTACAGATCTACAGCCACACACAGCATTCCATTACTCAGGACACACATCTACCAACACGGGTCAGGGTGAAGCACCCCAGCTCTGTGCAAACTCACCATATGCCTTTTGCAGGTCAGTGGGACAAGGATGTGACAACGTTTATGGACCAACAGCTTGCAGTTGATACACTTGTAGCCTTGCCTTCCGAGCCCCCATATCCTTTCACTGCACTGGCCACAGTACGCTCTCTGCACGGACAAGGGACACCATCAGCTCAGTTACCAACAAACACCAGCCCCTCTCTGGAGGGCAGCACTTATCCAGCAGCAAGGACCCCTCCTAGTCACCCAGCAGGTGTTCAGTAATAATAATTTCTGAACATCCAGGGTTTCCCCAATAGCTGAAGGTTACACTCCACCCTGCTAAATGCAGCCTTTTCTTAATGAATGTTCTGGCTTTGTCTGATGTCATCTGTATGATGTCATTTCTATGTGACACTTGAGCATCATTTGAGGTATCAAAATCTCCATGTCAACATTCACTATTGGCCTAATTTCAATTAAAACATCATTACCTACAGCATTATGCATTATTAATGTGGCAGGTATGCATTCACAGTGTTTCAAAGGAATGTGTTTGAACTATGAAGCAAATAAACAGAAGTATATTTTCAAACTAGAAATTTAAAAAAATGAGTTGCCACAGCACATTATACAAATGCATCTGACAATTCAGATACATGACAGATTTTTCACATATCTGGTGATAAGGTACTGAGTTTTAAGGGGTTTTCTGTGCTTTCAATGCAGTTTTGAGGTGGGAAACAGTAAGAAAACATGCTCCTTTCAATTTTTTAAAAAATCACTGCTGAATGAAAGAGTTAAGTGTCCTCAGTGCACTCAGTTTTGTGTGGAATTCCCCAAAGTGCACACCACATTTGTATATATGCTGCAATACTCAGGCATAATGGGATAAGTGAAGGAGGTGTCTCAGCCTTAAAGCTACATTCACTTGCTTATGTGGCTCAGGTCAGATTCTCCACAGGCAGCTGTACTGTAGCTCAATAAATTGGATTTTTAACTCTTAGGTGATGCAGTACCCCAGACTCCAAACAGTCACAGCTCACGTCAAGAGCTGTGACTTTTAAGACTGACAGAAAGTCCTGAAGGTACAAGATTATGCTAAGGAGCAAAGTCACACAGGGAGAGGAGAAGGGACCGGCTGCCCCAAGGATGCACCACTTTGAACAGTCACAAACCCGGTCTTTCAGAGACTTCAAAAATGACTATTTTCCACCAGTGCCGTATGAGCCCCATCCAGACTCAGAGCCTCCCAGTCTCGGTGCTCGGTGTCACTCAGCCTGCACAGAGCGAGCTGTGGTGTGGCGTCCCCTCCCTGCCCCAGGAACAAAGCGCTGCACAGTACTCACTCTGTTAAAGCGCTTGGCTTGGAACAGATGCCCATTCACTCGGTACAGCTTCCTCCATCTTCGGGCGCCCCGGCGGTAGATGGATTCTAGGGAAGAGACCAGAAAGGTGTAAAGCAGCAGCATGGCAGCCCAGCGGCACACACAGCCCGTGCCAGGCAAGCCGTGCCCGAGAGCAGCCTCTTTCCTAAATGTGAACGCACAGCTCGGTGCCCGGGGATTTGGGGGCTGGGGAGTGACAGCCCGGGCAGGATGTGCTTTCACCGCTGCCTCTCCCTTTCCTGCAGCCCTGTCTCCTTTTCCTCACATGATCATAATCCCGTTACAGCTCCGTGGCTGCTCCAGCTCAGGTGAGAGGGACAGAGCTGTTAAAGAAACAGCTTCCTCAGGGAAGTGACGCTGCTGCTCTCACTGTCCCCTTCCCATGGACACACAAAGGATCCTTGGTGCCAATAACGCTCCAGATACACAACATTAAACATGTTACAAAGCTGCATTATTTGACCTCCTTTTTATCTTGCTATTGAACATTACCCAAAATATTTCTTCTGTTTGGGCAGTTCGAGTATGGGTCTACAATTATTTATAATATACTCTAAACATAACAAAGAATCATTTAATCTGTTTAAGCCTGGCTTTTCAAGAGGTCAAACATGACAGTACCCAGCATCTACTCCAAGTTCTTTTTGTTGTCACTGTTTACATGCAGATGAACACTTTTTGTGTGACTGCCTACTTAGAGCTGGATATTTAATATTAAGTGTGGTGACACAACCTGGAGCAGGAGCTTCCCACAGCAGTTCCAGGTGGAGACTGGGGGAGTGGGAGGTACAGGGGGGTATAAAGACTGATACACTTCATCAATAAACACCCTCACAAGGCATCAAACTGTAAATTATAATCCTCAGAAATTAATGCAATTAACTTTTCACCTTCAACATTACTTTCAAGTTTTAAACATCCACAGTTTATCCAAGACGAAGCCTTTTTTTTAAATAGAAAAAACCCCACACATTTTCCCTGTCAAATGATAATGTAAGTAGTAAAAAGTTTCTTTGTTGAGAAATTATTCTAAATTATATGGAGCAAGCCAAAACTCACAGGCTACTGACACACCATGTGTGAACACTGACTGCAATACTGGGGCTGATTTTAGATACTCTATTTCTGTCCTTCCAAAGCAAGACACATAAAAGCATGGAAGTTCCTGTAACTCCACAAGTCTACAATACCAAATCCCCAAACATTCATACCTACTCTATTTACATGTGCAAATGTTTACTGTGAAAGCATTTGAAACAGGTATTGCACTATTAAATGAATTGGTAACAATTTTTAACTAAAAAAATGCCCAAATACCAATGAAAAAAAACCCTTCCACCATTTGTAGGGTAACTTTCCACCAGGAGGAAAAATCTCCACAAGGTGGTTTTTTTCCAAAATAGTTAATTAATTCATTAGACAAAGCACCATATGGAGGCAACGTAATACATCTGTGATCTGAGCACGAGCTTATCACTGACATGAGGAATATTAAGGGAATGGTAAGTTAACGAGCAGCTTGTGCTCATGCAGTCTGTAAATAAAGGAGCAAGTCACCTCTCTAATTAATGATAAATATTAAATCAAAGGCAGGATTTTATATCACATACTTGTGAGGCAACAGTCTAACAGAAACTGAACTTAATAGAGAATAGCTTTAAAAAGTAGGAACCCCTAAAATTTACCCCGTGAGGTAAATCAATCCCCACTCCCCCCATCCAAAAGAGGCCAAGGTAAGACAGGAGCAAACTGTGAGTGAGACACACCTTTGCATGCTACATTCTGTTATTATTACACAGTAAGACTGAGTTTGTGACAGGACAAAACATTGCTGCTCACACAGGATACAAGAGTGGGACAGGGGGCTGATCCAGCACACGGCTGTGCTGATGGAGAGACCCCAACCCCTGAGCAGGCAGAACCCCAGGACAGAGGCCACCTTCCCTGGAAATTCCCTTGGGGATAGTGACAGGTTATAAATGAAGAGTTGGGGGTTTCAACATCAATCAGCCACAGAAATCCTCCCTAGGGCTATACCAGATCTAAGAAACCACCCTGAGCAACAAACAGATTCATAAATGCAGTAGGTGAGTTCCTTGAATTAAGAACCAATTTATTGTCAGCGTCCTGTGATGTGTGAACCAAGCTCTGGTCTCAGTTTGCATCTCACTGGGAAAAGGATACTTTGGAACCCAAACAAAATGTTTTGGAACACGTTTCCAGAACACTTCAGAATAAAACACACAGGGATTCTTGACAACCAAGAACTAAACCAAGCTTTTATACCAGGACTGATCCCAGCCACCTAGACAGAGGAATGCCACCACAAAAGCCTGACTATTTAATTATTGTGCTTAATGAAAAGGGCTACTTTTTAATTTATTTCACAGCACACATCAGTTAACTCATTAAGGAGTTGGAGTTAGCTGCTTGCAGGCTGAAGGAGATATCATAGCCCTAATTAAATAATCTTTCCTCTCTGATGAATATTAAACACAAGACTTTTCCTAACAAAAAAAAAGAAAAAAATTCTTCTGAACCCTCATTTTGTATGTGAAGAGGTTTAGAAGAAAGAATCAAGATATATTTTAAGCTGTTAACAAGGATAACAAATTTTTATTGGGGTAAGATATATATCCTAATGACAAAGAATATACTGAGTTTTATTTACTTCCAAGATTGGGGAAAAAAAAAATTCAAGTTAAGGTTACAAGAGAAATAAAACCACTCCAACCAAAATACTTAAAAAGCAATGTGAAACAACTGGCTGTTGCTGCTGTGCAATTCTTCCCTCTGTTGTCAAGCTGTGCAACTACATCACTACCAGGGATGCACAGGGAACCCTGGAAATACATTTCATATTGGCTTTCCAGTGACAATCCCTAGGGTTGGGGTTTTTTCCACAAAATTTCAAATAAATACTATTTAATTTGGGGTATAAATAGACGAGCAATTCATCTGTTGTTCAGTGTGCACTCCAAATTAACTCATCCACAGAAGATACTCCCTGATTCCATAATGCCCTCCCCAGACAGGATGGGACCCCTGCCTTTGGAAAAGTGGGGACAAACAGAAGGCAGCACAATTGTTTTCCAAGTGACGACATCCTTGGGTCACAGAGATGATCCCTCTGCAGCTGCATTCCCAAGGGCAGTTCCCGGCTCCGCTCTCCCGCGCTGGAGCTCTGCTGAAGCCTGTTCCCATCCCGAGCACAGAGGTAATTTGCTATTGCTGCAAATCATTTCTCAGAGATTAATACAACTTGTTTACAGGCCAATTACCCGCCCTGCCAGCTGGACACTGCCAGAATGCCCAGTTTTTGTTTTGTTCTGTTAATGCTGTGCTGAGCACACAAGTGAGCATTCTTTCAAAAACAACTCAGGAATTACAAGGGGGAAACTGATATTGGTAATTCAGAGAGGCTGGATTTGATAAAGAAATTCCATAGAAAGGTAGAACACGTTTTGGGAAGGTAAATTCTGAAGGACTGATAGCACATTGCTTCTCATCTCTTATATAAGTTTTTGCAAATAGTTAAATTGAAACAATAAAATGGCTTTCTGAAGAATGTAGAAGACATTCTCGGGATGGGTTAACTACCCCTTGTTTTTATGACGAATAAACTTCTATGTACAACTGAATTTAGAAAATTAAGAGTATCTTAATACACAGGTATTAAGTGCTCTGACCTCCTGCAGTTATTGCAAACACTAAATGGTCAGAAGACAGCTCTTTTTTAAAAATTAGACTGATTTGCAGTTGGGAAGCCATCTCCCCATCCTCCTTTTCCAACAGACACCAAAATTAACCACAAAGTCAGATCAACCTCTATTAAAAAAAAGCACAACTAAGACAGTAACAGTGACCAAGGAAGTGTAGGACCAACAGCAGAGAACCAACAAGGAAACAAATCTGTCTCACAGAACAGGAATATTTACCCAGCATTTACTGCAACACTGTGAATGTCCTTCCCCACTGACTGAGGAGGGGTCAGTGCAGTCCCAGCTGTACTCCTGGAATACCTGTTCCTCCTGGATGCTCACACTCCCATCCTGCTGCTAAAATGGCTCCGTGGCACCGCAAGGTGACAAGTCACATTACAGACACAATGCCACAAATAAAACAGAGCTAACAGCTCACTTGGAGCAAGGCTCTGACTCAGAACTCCATGACTTCATGGGAGATTTATCAGATGTACTTGAAAATAACAAAGTATGGCAAGTGTTAGGCAAGAAACCCTCCCTGAGTTCAGTCACTGAGTGCCCCAGCAGTGACAGAGCACGTCAGGGACCACAACCTCTGCACGTCCTTCCAGCCCCTCCTGCTGCATTTTGCAAGGCTGTCCCCAAGCACAGGATAAAATGCTGCTCTAGCTGTTGCTCTGATTTGAAAGAACATGTTATGAAGAGGGCCAGAAGACAGCTGGTGCTGGATCCACACTTTGAGGGTGATGAGCACCTTTATTTAGGAAAGAAAGAATTTCCCGTTCTCCCTTCTCTCCCTGGGCCTTCCCTGTAGTTTGAATTTCACCCCCTTCCATGAGGTGGATTGGCTCCTCTGGTTACACAGTCCCAGTGGTCTCATGCACCCCAAACCCAAACTGGCACTGCAGTGCTAATGTCCACAGATTTCTTCTGGTGACTGCAGCATTTATTCACCCAAAACAAAAACCACTTTCATTCAAAGATTTACTACAATGAAAAGAGAATTTAATGTTCTATCAAGACCTTTGAAGAGCGGCATCAAAACATTTAACTGAGCTGAAAGATACTGAACCAGTACTTACTGAAATTATCTAATTCTTTAATTTCACTTAGTAGTGAAGTAGATCAAAATGAAGTTCTGAACATTTAAGTTATCTGTGGCATCTGCATCCACTTTGTTTTCTTGAAACAAACTCCTGTGTGTTAGTACATACACACAGCAACACTTTCTCTTCTAAATAAAAACCTGGTTAACAGAAAGCCTCTGTCTTCTACACACCCTGGAATTACTGAAGAAGGCAACCAAAGAAGTGAGGAGCAACCCAACATCCTCCACTTCTTGTCCTGTAGGAAACTGTTAACTGATGTAACTTAATCCATGCCAGTCAGGATTTTTACATTCATTGTACCACATGTCAACAGTTGTCTTCTTCCAAGGAGAAGTCCCAGCCTTGTCTCCTTGCACTGAAACTCTCCACTGGCTGTGGCCTGGCCTGTACACCAGATTCCCCCTTATTTCACAGTTACCTGTGCAATTCTATTGGGATTCCAAAGTGCTATTGCACATGAAGCTGATCATCACAGAACTACCAAAACTTTCCAGAACCTGTGCTTAGAACGGAAAACGTTAATTCACTTGAATTTCCATTATCAGAGTTGACAAAGTAAAGAACAGGGAGTCCTGTGCCAGTCACAGGGCATCTGTACTGCTTTACTGAAAACGTAAGATAACCTAAATTACCGGAAAAAGCAGAGAATAGCATTATTATTATTTTTGCTATTATGAGTATGTTACTATAAAAGTCAAGAGGATCATATAAAATCTTGAAGCATTGTCTTCAAATAGTTTCTGATTTCCTTCTAAATATCTCCCCAGCTCACAATTTGAGGCCAAGCCCCTACAGATGCAGCAGAAACAGCCCTGGAAGTCCAGAGTCACAAGTGAGGCACTTTCCCATCAACATTGCACAGCTCAGTTTTCCCTTCCCACTGCCCCGTGCCTGCCTTCCCCGTGTGGTGTGAGGATGCACTGCACAGCTGCTCAGCCCTGATGTGCCTGTGCCTCTGCTCCCAGCACAGCTCCAGCCTGCTGCTCCTGCAGCCCCACAGCCCCCGTGGCTGCACAGCTGCCATCACCCCCAGTGTGCCAAGGCTCTGCTCCCACTGCTCCCCACTCCGAACCAGCAGCACCCCGGGGCTCACCCGAAATCTGGCTTCTCACAACCCAGGGGTGAACACATTCACCTGCCCTGCAGGCCTGTCCTGGGGCTCAGGTAAACATTAGAAACCAGAACTTGCATAGGGCAACTAATTCAAAAAGTATTACACAGAACCCAAGCATAATAACATATAATTAACCATGACCATACAATTTAGGAGGTTACATATTAAATAGCTCTTCCAGGCCACTGAAACTCACAGGCCTAACTAAGGCTTAACAGGCTCACAGATGTTCACTAATTCCAGCAGAACCAAAAAGCTTCACCCCCTTCTTGCCCTTTTAGTTACACAAAATGCCTGTATATGGACAGTGGATTTACAGCTTATGAGAAAATGTGAGATAACCCAGGGAGTGGATCTAGACATTACACCAAAGAGAAGTTTTCTGAAGCCAGGTGACATCCTTCCTGCATGATTATACTACATTCTGAGCAACAGCTAAAGGGGGGTAGAATAAAGAAAGAACACAGGCTATTTGCTATGACACCTTAAAAACTAGCCAAGCATTGCTTATTCCAGTGTATTTTTGGTTTATAGTTTACAAATTGGTACCTTTAATTAAGGGCAGATCTCAAACCTCACCTTCAGACCTGCACTTTATAACGTTATGCATCAATTGTGCAAAGGGAGGCCTGGCCCTTTATCCTTCATGGGAGGGTTCACAGCAAAGAAAAACGCTGAAATTGTTTTAGAATTAAAACCATGAAATGACTACAAGCAAACCAGGCCTTTAGCTGCAATTCTGCTTTCAGGAACTTGTGCTGCCTCACGATCTGGGTGTTTCTCACATCTGTCACGTATGACACAGACATGGAGCACAGTTAAGGAAGAGATTTCAGGTATTCTTCAGAAACTATGACACAGCTGTTTTCAAATCCTAAGCAAGAATATCTTACACTGAAATAGCACAACTCCCCCCTCCCCACCCCCAGTTCAATTACAAAAACCAGGAGAGGGTTACTAGAGATTCCAAATTGCCTAATTATCCCATGCAATCCAATCTACATCTTCAGAACAGTCTCTATGGTGGCAATAGTGCCTTTCTTCATTGGGGGATTAAATTGGTTCACGTGCTCTGAATAACCTAATCACTGCTGCCAATACAGTAACAAATGAAGGCAAAAACCTGCCTTAGGAGCTAGAAAAATATTTACAGGCCACACTACTCCAGCAAGAAGCCTTTCAGTGCTATTTCATAGTATCAGGGCAGAATATACAGCAAAATCCAATATCTATACCTGAAATAAAAAGCTCACAACAGCAACTAGGTTCCTAAGATCTTCAAGCCTATGATGAAATTTTCAAGAAGGATGGCTTGGGGGAAAAGGAAGCCCAAACACCTAATGCTAAAATACTGAGCAGATAAACAAAGAGCATCAGAGACATGCACAACACGGTGTAATCATTACCAAAAAAACAAGGCAGCAAAATCAGCCAGGAATATCAGAGAATAAAAACTGTCACGCTACATTAAAAACATATTCATTCTCTTTTGCTAATTAATTTAAAGGTTTCCTAGTCTGCATTCCTCTATTTAATGAAGCCAACAGCAAAGCAACCCTAGAATTTGCTAGCACTAGCTACCCAAAGCTGAGATGAATTTTAATATTAAATACACAGATCTATTTGTTAAGCAGAAGTAAACTAGCACAGTTTATTCTGGCAATATTAGAAACTAAGTAAATCTTAATTCAAAACAAGTATTTCACAATTAAAAAACATCCATCTACAACAATCCACTAAGCACAATTCAACAAAAAGGCCTCAGAAAATGATGCTTCTAAATCATTAGTCTGTACATCAGCAATCTTACAATAAGCAGGCCCTGAGCACATACCATCAGGGTTTTTTGGATACATTTCTTTCATTAATCTCCAATATTAGCAGCAGCAGCATCACTCACTCTTCCGTTCCTTTCCTCCTAAAACACATTCCCCAGGAGTCCTTTCAAAGCAATTTTACCAGCATTTCCGAGAGGTCTCTGAGCCCCATCCCTACGCTCAGAGGCAGCAGGAATGTCTGCATTTGTAACAATCCATGGCTGCACAGGAGGGTGGCAGGGAGGGCGCCTGGACCAGCCCCGAAATGCTGAGTTCTGTGCTCTCCTGCAGCACACGTACACACGGCCCCCTCGGCACCCACAGCCCACACACAAACATGCATTACTCACTGGATTCTATTCTTTAGCCTCTTCAGCATGGAATTCTTTACAGGGTAGTAGGTATGAAATGAAACATGTTCCCTTTACTCCACGGATGCCGCTGTGTGAATAGCATCAGACACCAAGGACAATAGGTAGGATCAGCACGAACATTAAGAGCAAATATTTAATGGAAGACTGGTTACCCCCGTCTCTCCCTTTCACATCTCTGCCTCATGTATCCAGGCACGGGTGGTACTGGCTCCCTTGAGAGGCTGTAGCGAGCAGCTGAGGCACAAACTAAAACATGGCATGGATGTCAAGGAGCTGATGTCACCAAAACAAGCATTTCTCTGATAAAACCGGCAATTCCGCTAGGGAAGTCCTACAAATCGATGGGAATTGTTCAGCTGAACGTGCTGTGTTACACAATGCACTGCAGCACCAAGAGTGATAAATCACAGCAAGATCTGTCAGCAGAAATAAGCTGAGACTACAATAACTAAGTTACAAAAGTGCCCATCAGCTGCTGGGATCCAGGGCGCAGGATCACCAAGGCTGCGGCTTCGGGGAGCAGGAGGGAACACACCAAACACCTCCAGCAGCCTTGTTCCAGATCAGCTCCAAAAGAACAGCTGATCTACTGAGAAAGTGAAAGTCCCTGTAAATCCCAGAGCGCTCTCCAAGTCTGCCATCTTTCTCAGGAAGCACCAAGGCTCCAGTCCAGCAGATGCTGGGAGCGCCTCGCAGGGGTCACATGGAGTGTCTGGGAAGAGGTGGGAGAGGTTTCAGCCATCCTGTCACCTCAGCACAGCAGCACTGCCAGCCCAGCCTGTGGGCACAGCACAGCTGAAGGGAAATGTGCTGTTTGTACTCCAGCAGCTGTGCATTTGCAGCGGGATCTGGGGCTGGAGCCAACAGAAAAGTGCAAAAATTCAGGGGCAAAGGAACCCTGAGACAATTCAAGCGCAGATGCCGGAGATGGTGCAAATTCTGTCTCCCAGACAGTACCACATCGGTATAAGAAGAAAGGTTCTTCAAGCACAAAAATAACTTTTCTTAAGTCATGCAAATAGAATTGAGGTATTAGTCCCATGGTTTATTCCATTAATGGATTACATGCTTTTATTTCCAGCTTTGCTGGCTGGTACAATCTCAAAACCATATCAGTTTAACAAAGGTGAGGACAGCTGGCAGCTGTATCCTTAAATTTCAACATAAATGCAAACCATTCAGCATGTATTCCTGCACTCTTCCACAGCACTGTTGTTCTGAAGGAGCTGGAAAGAAAACCCTACAATTCTATGGAAATCCACTACAAGAGATTTGCAATTAGAAGATCACATACTACTGGAGTCACTCCATGACCTAATAGGAACACGTCCGAGCAACGGATTGCAAATGAAATTATTTCACAATTGAATAGTTTTATTTAAAAACTCCATTTCAAACTGTCTGTAGCTCTGTGACAAACCAGCAGTCCACACTCAGACACTGCTAATTTAAGTAGAGGCCCATTTTGGTTAGAGCAAATGCTTCACTGTTTATTTGTCTCTGGAAAAAACCTGAGGCAAACTCATGAGCTCCTTTATAGTGCAAACATGATGCTCTAGAACAGTGCAAACATAATATTCTCACTTCTAAAAGTATTTCCTATGAACATAACTACAGTGATAAAGACACAAAAGTGTAGTAAGACTTTGAAACATGATATTTCCTATTCAAAGGACAGTATTTTACTCCTGACAAAATAAATAGTCCTTTATATCACCAATATCAATCACATTCCCATCCAGTCCAAGTGCAGTGCAGAGGTTTGTTGTACTGTATCTAACAAGTAACAACAGCAAATGGACTAGTTTATGCTAAATTACAATTTAAATACAATTTAGTAGGTCTGTTGCAAAAAATAGCTACACTTAGGCCACGAGACCCAATTTCCATCAGGCAAAGTGCCCCAAATTAATTCATTAAGGCACAAGGAACCTGAACCCCAAATCCCAAGCCAGGCACATCCCACTGAACAGGCTTTTCACCCAACCCCACTGTGATCCAACGTGACCTGTAAAAGCAGGAGGGAGAAATACCCTACAGACAGAATAACCAGGTCAGCTGAGCCACACTCAGCTGTGGCTTCTGGAGCTCAGCTCACGGCTTGAGAGAGCTGCAACTTCTAACAAATTAACCCAAAAAGCCTTTCTGCTAGAATATCTACACCTTTAATGAGTTTATTAAATTAGGAGTCTCAGGGATAATGTCTTTAACTCTTCTAATCAGCGCAGAAAAGTCTTTATTTTCTCTAATTGGCTGAACAAGGAGAGCAGATAGTGTTGCACATTTACTCTTCTTTCTTTCCAAAAGACAACTTTAATGACCTGGTCAACATGAAAACTTGACTACTTTTTACATTTAACCTTTCACCTACTGTAGTTCAAATGTGAAAAATCATATTTGAACCACAATATTCTGGTATTTATTTCACCTCAGTCCATCCTTGTGAAAGTCCTCAATGGAGCAATTATTAATTCTCTACTTAAAAATATTCATAACTATTACCACTGCACCACTCATTTTTAGCCAGTCAGTTAAATCCTGATCAATCAAGTACTCTTCTCTAGGATGCACTACTTGCTTTTATCAGCAATTAGTTTTATCTCCTGTTTTCCAAAGAGAAGAGCAAAGGTCAAGTTCTTCAGTCAGCTTTTCCTCACGCTCCGGTGAGAGCCAAGCATCATCTGGTACCTCTGGCACCCAATTATTCCCATTCCTTTCCTTAACATTTACCAAGATATGAACTAATGTCCTGATGCCACTGCCCATAATGAAAAGTGACTCTACAGCCATTTAATCCTTTCATCCCTGTGCAGCTCAGGCTATGGAAATACAGGTAAACCTTATCAATTATGTGTCCTTCCTCTGGAGCTTTATCTACCTTTCACAGGATTATTTTCACAGAGATTAATAACCTTTTTATTAAAATGGCTGTATCTCCCTCTTTAGTACATCCCTGCTTTTCCCTGCAAGTTAAAAGCCCAGAAGAACCACAAAAGCAAATGCCCTTGTTCAAATATGCATCTAAAATCCTGCTGTCTCTTCCTCCCAATATATCAACTACTGGAAACCAGTATTAATCCTCAGAAACATAACACTGGTACAACACTGATTTATGTAATTTCTCTCTTGACAAAGATTTTACATTATTTTAAGAAACCAGAACAGATACATGACTGTAACACTAGACCATGAAAATCTTTTAATATATTTCTTTTCCACATGACTGCAAAACATTTAGCTGAAATATGATAACATTTTAGTACTCACTATCTTCTCCTGGACAAGGCATGCCGGGCTTCTCTGGAATACTTGGGAAAACTAAAACAAAAACATTACATTTTTAAGGTAAGAGATTCTCAGTAGTCCTTTTTCCTTGATACTTGAGTATATTTACACAGAGACAGTTTCTGGAAGCCTTTAAATAACTCTGCATGAGAAATGATGTAATCAAAATTTGGTTCCAGGCTGGCAGGGTCTCACACTGGAGTAAGGCATTAATAAATCTGTGCAGCTAGAACTGGAAGCCCCCTCAAAGCCTGGTGCAGCTCAGCTTTGGGCTCCACTCTGCTCTTACAGCATCCAAGTGCAGCTGCTGGGATCCCCAAACACCCCGAGGCTCCTGAGCAGTGCAATACTTGCCGTGAATGATGAGCCCCGTGTCCCTGTTCTGACAGTACAAACGGAAAGCTTCCTCCAGCTCCATCTGGGACGAGATGGTACAGGGGTCACCTAACGGAACAAGAAACACCCAGGCAGCTGTCACATGCAGGAATTTAGGGGACAATTTCAATTAATCAGTAAAAAAACACACACCAGCCTCAAGGACTGCCTTTCTTTGCATCACTTGTTACTAAGATGGCACTTTGATCCAAGTAACAGAATTATTCCTCCCAACTTCATCAACACTGAGTGGATAGAACTACACTGCATTGGTTTGCAACAGGATAACACAACATAAAAGGGAATAGTTGTACTTAAAGATCCCCTTGCTTTCCTGTCTGCTCGTGGTCACGTTATCAGCATTACCTTGTGAGGGTTATTTTTGCTAAAACTCGGTAATTAATCCACAAATCCACTTAAGCAGACACACGTAAAGTACAGTACGTCACAATGCACAGGGAGCCAGCACACAGCAAGGGTGTGACCCCCTGCCCCTCTGGGAACACCCACCTCCTGAGCACAGCCTGGCTGACACGTGACCTTGTGACACACAGGCTGTGTGATGACACCACTGTCCATCCACATGTTACGTTTGATCTCTTAATTGTAAGAAATCATTTTAGAAATCATTCATAAAGTGATGCACCCAGGGCCCATCTACCCCTCTTTGAAGGTCACTGCTGATGATGATCTATAAATGCTGCAATAATGCAACATGAAAGACATTGGAATTATCTGTACTCCAAATCAACAATCCACACTTGTTATATGTTTATGGGATTTTATTATGAGTGAGCTATTCATAGCTTAAACATTTTGGATCTTGTCAAAAACAAAGAAACACTATAAAAGCCCAACAAAAAATCTGTTTTCTTCAGCTCTTGGTAGGTTTTCTTTATTCACTAAGCCATCGGCAATTGTTTGCTTTTAGTTGGCTCAAAGAGAACATCTGTTTGTGCAATCAGACAAATGAACTTCAATTCCATGTGGCAAGAAGTGGAAACACTCGTATGCAGACACAGGATAACTCACAAAACCCAGGAGGATTGGGGACAGCCAAAACAGCAGATTGGCTGGAACTCAACAGCTCAGAGCCAGGAGTTAGGAGAAGGGTTGGACAGGTATGGATCTAACCAAGGCTGGAGGAAAATACTTATCAGAACTGCAACTGAAGAGATTTGTTGTTTTAATTTAAGTAAGCCTCAAAAAGCCAGTGCAACAGATAGCAGGACTCATGTCTTCAAATCCTCTAACACAAAACTCCTGAGGTTTTCTCCTTCCCTGTAACAATCTTCCTTTATTAGCAGGCATGCAGTTCAAACAGCCAAGCACAGGCAGTGTAATTGCCCTCCATGTCCTTCTGATCAGGTTACTTTTTATTACACCACCATGAAAATGAAGGTTAGAAAACTGAGGTTAGCAGAGTTGCCTCTGTCTTTCTTGGTAATCAGAAGATAAAGAGGAAATTTAAAAATAATTGAGATTACTCCTTGATATCTTAGAAAGGACCAACTCTGACTATAGGCTACCTCCTTCCCCAGACATTGCTTTAAAATGTAAAACTCCACAGCTAAGAGAGTAGGTCAGGCTACTACCACAGAAACCAAAACACAAAGTTACAAATGTCAGCCAAGCCAGTTTAGTATTTTTTCATCTTTCTGTATTCAATTCTAAGAGTTGTGCAGACCATGGCTTTGACAAGGTGTAGATGAGTTCTATCTATACAAAGCATTCACTTCTCCAGAAGTGAATTTAAGTGCTACTGTGATCAACCCTGATGTGCTGAGGCTCATTTCTCTCCACTTAGTAAGACAGGGTTCTGTATTCAGATATTTAGAAACAACCACCAACTCCACAATATGACATTTGTTTATCCAAGGTGCCTCAATGCCCCTTCTCTGTCCCCCAAGGAACAGACCCAAGAATGCCCAAGCAGTATTTCATCCCCATACCTTCATCATCAATCCACTTGAGGGTAATTGGCTGCTCCTGCTGCAGGTTGCACATCTCATGCACTTCATCACAGAGCTCATCGTAGCTCATTGAGGCGTCCAAGTTTGTTATCAGCATGTCCCTGCAGGAGAGGAAAACACCAGGCTTTATCACAAAATACCTGCATTAGCCTGCATATCCCAACAGTTCCACCTGTGCACACCAAGCTGCACAATCACACTTAGAGAATGAGCATTCCTCACACAAAATGCTCCCACTATGTCACTGGGATTACATCTCACAGTGCTTAACTTCAAAAAACCCCACTTTAGTACAGAGGAAATAATTGTGTTAATCACCTGACTTTAAGGAATGTTTACCTGGGTGAGCAAAGTTTCCTTAATATAATTATCACCCTTTGAAGTGTTGTCAGAAAAAAACAGAAGCTTTCATAAAAATTAATTTTTTTAATCCAGGTAATTCTTCCATTAGGAGATAAGTAAAATTTCCATTATTGTAAAATCCTTTTAAACTGTGGGCTTTTCCTCACATCCACTATATTGCTAGAGAGGAAGCTTTAATTAGGTGAATTGTCACAAGATGTAATTACAAGACAATTCAGATAAAATCTTACTCAAATTCTGCACCTTGTGCTCTACTTTTACAGTGTTTAGAGAAGGTGGGCCCAGTGCTGAACTGGGCTGAGGTAAAACCCTCAGACATTTGTGGCAGTAACTCTTTATACAGTGAAAGCCCACACAGCACTGCCAAAGCAGGTCAAAGGGTAAAAAAAGAAAAGAGATTATGCAGAACAAAATCTCATGATAAAAATAGGAGAAAGCCTAGTTTGTAGAAGACTTTTCAAATGACTATGGGAAACCAACTAATAAACAAGTGCAAGAAGAAACAGGAGATGAACTTAAGTAATTCTGCTGCCTTCAAAACCTTCCAAGGGATAATTAGCAGAGTGTTTTGTAGTTAATGGCTACTGGCATGTGTAATTCTTTCCCCTCTTAGTCTAACACAGCAAATACAGAAGAAGTTGTCCAACATGACTGAGATAACTTTCCTATTTCTATCCTGGGTGACAGACAAGTCATGTTAGAAAAAATGTTATTTGACATATTCTGCCTACCTACATCTTACATGCCAGCAGCTGCATAGTACTACACTGAACTAAGAAACTGAAATTCCACAACTTACATTTTAAATGATATGCATTAATAACTTTCCATTTGCCTTTGCTGAGAAAAATTACAGGCAAAGCTCTAAGACAATCACTTTAAAGAACTGTACTGTTCCAAATTCAGATTAAAAGCACTGCTACCTTTTCAAGTGTAACTTTAATCTACGCTTTGTAAAGCTCTCAAAGAACAGCAACTTAATAATTCTTCATTACAACAACAGCAGAAGCAATACATACACCACCTGCCAACCTGTAAACCCATATTATCTACAATCTACAATACTGAGAGCTGTCAGGTGAGGCTGAGTTTAGGAGCATTTCCCTGTCAAAGAAGTCATGTTTTATGCATTTAGGAAAGTAAGAGACCAAACTGGTTCTCACAGTAGTGTTTGAGGGCTGGTGCAATGCCTTGCCCCAAGACAAGGGCACTAAGAAATGCAGCTCATTATTTAATGCACCACAAGCTACTCGTGAAATCAAGCAGCTGAAGGTCTGTGGGAACTGGACAATCCCACTTTAAACCTGAAAATACAGAGTAACACAACACTGCTACACACACTACAAACTCCAACTAAAGCTGGCAAATACTAATCAGCCTTGAATTGTTAACAGTATTGCAACAAATGCCAATTCTGCAGGTAAATTAGTGAATATATTCATCATGTTCATGTTCCTTCTTAATGTCTCTACAGCCACACCAGGCAGTCAGGGCTCAGCTAAGTGGAAATCATTCATTGTTTAACACTAAAGAACTCCATGGGACTTTTTTGGAAAAATACTTGGAACTGGACACCACACAGTTATATGAAGAGCTAAGGACCAGTGAGTTCTGTATGAGCAGTCACAGCAAGAGAATCTTCATTCCCACTGACAGACAGTGTGTGTCATCACTCAGAGCCAAGGTAACAGCCAGCAAACAAAGCTGCATCTCCTGAAGGGATTTCAAGTCCCCAGGTATAAACCAGATAAACCAAGCAACTGCAATAATGAAATAAGAGTTACACAAGTTGCCTTCCTTCTGCAATCTGCTGGGGCAGTTACTTACACTGTGCTATGCCAGGAACTCTGTCACACCCAGAGACACGAATACCTGACATACTCAGACTCCAGAGAGACACTCGACACTCACGTGTTTTACAACTTCCTCGTGCTCAGACCTCCAACTGGGATTTCAGGATGGTATTTGCACTCTTACTTTAATTTTAGCAGCCACCTGAGGGAGCTTGGCCCTAATTCTGAAGCTGTCCAGCATCACTGATTTCCTGCAATCAGATTTGCTCAAAAGCTGAGTGCAGTACTTGAATGGAGACACGGACATGACCAGTGACACAGGTTATAATGCCAAAACCACTCAGTTTTAACTCAGAATTTGATCAATAGGACAAAACTAAACTTCTGGGAGCTTGGAACTCTTTGTTTGTAAACTGACACACTACAGACTTCTCAGCTAATGGAAATGACTGAGTGGCTTTATATCAACACTACTGTCAGCAAACTATTCCAAGTTATTTACACCCAGTTCTGGTGGTGTTTATAGTGCCTTCCCTTACAGAGCTCAGGGGTTCTCCTATTGCATGGGCTTCTTGTAGAGTAAATTTTCCTTCAGGTAGCAAATTTCTACATTGTAAGACCTACATTTGACATGAATTCCCACCACTAAAACCTTATCAGTGTTTTTACTAAGCAAATCTTCATATGGAAGTTTAATCTGTAGATAGATGAGTTGGAAATTAACAGATTCTACTACACTTTCAATTTACAGGTAGCAAAATGAAGACAAAAATCAAATGACTAAACATAAGGAAATAACTGAAAGTCAGTGGCACAGCTGGAAGTTGAACCCAGCTAAAGTAAAAGCAGATACACTTTAACAGTAATTTAGGAGAAAACTGGCATTACCAAGTTAACACAATTGCTCTGGAATGCTAAACTCAGGGCCTCAAACTACTTGGCACCGACCTGGTAGATAAGTTTAAGAAGGACCAGAATAAAAACCAAAATAGGAGCAGTAAAACATCAGAAAAGATCACTCAAGTCATTTATCAAATGCCAGCAAGTTCAGTCTAAATACTTCAAGTTTAAGGATCTACTCAGGCCAAATATTTAACTCCTCAAACGATTTAAGCTTAGGCCCTGAAGGAAGACAGAGACCAAAGCAACCTTATCTTACAAGGTCCTCGCAGTGGCAGCAAATCAATTAGATTAAACATACCTGAAAATCCAGATTTCATGTTGCAGTAATAAAACCTTCCTGACTCCACTGACAGCTGAGTGAAGTCATAACGGGCCATGACATTTTTATTACACACAAAATGTAATAACTGCATCTGGATGCAGGAGATCAAGCTGGACCTGCCCTGGGACCACAGGAATCAATAATCCATCAACCCAGAATAACTGCATGCCAGTTATGCACATTTTCCCCCCTTTTGAGAAAGAATAAATTAACTTTCCCTCCTGATCAGCATGCTGCAGGACTCTGAAAGGTACTTTAATAGCCCAGAAGTTTACCTACCTGATCTGACATTAATTACAAATCCACCAGTGGCCTGGTTACTCTATCACTAGGTCAGACCACAAACTCCTGCTCAATATGCTTCAAAAATAGACAGGGCACAAACACAGAGGAAAGGACATGCTGACTTACCCACAGTAGTGTGTTTTCACTCTGATGAAATCTTTGTTCAAATCAATTTTTGAGCCCATTCTGCTAGGCATGGTCTGTATTTAGCAGTCTAAATGAAATTATAAATATGTAGAAATAAGTTCATTCAAGAGAGATAACTAATTCTGAAGTGAAGAGCTTCACATGTGAAATATGAGTTTCTGCTCCAGATGACTCTCAATCCAGCTGCATATGAAAAAAAAGCCAGAATATTGATAAATATACACACACTCTGCTAAACAAATGAATTGTGTCAAATTTTAGAAACACAAATAGCTTTACATGGAACAGCAAGAAATCAAAAAGAAACTGTACAAGACCACTGACCTGCAGAGAAATTAAACGAGATTGGTTAAAAATACCCCGTGTAATTTAGTTCTACAGAAATATCCCAAGCGTTTGAGGATGTTTGCTTAAAAGAAAACATCCAACAGCTCCCTCTCGGCCGAAAATACTCCAAGGAAATCTTTACTTATTCGTCAACACAGCGTCTGGCTCTTTTCTTCCACAGAACAGAGTAACTAGAAATAGTTTGTTCATATACATAGAACACTGAAGTCAATTAACGTCGGTTACAAATTCATCCAAGAGAAGCAGGAGGGGACCTCCACGAGGCAACTTTAACTCACCTTTCCGATCGGAAGGTGACAAACATCCTGTTTATTCCGAATTACCGCCTGACACACCTCCGTGTGTTCCCAGACACCTCCCTGACCCCGCCGTCGGGGCGAGCGGAGCCACAGGTACTGGGGAGGGGAGAGCCCAGAATTCCAGAAATCCTCCTCTCCCGGGGGGCTCATGGGGACACGCGGCCCCTCAGCCCCGGCCTGCGACACCGAGCACTTCCCCGGGCTGTGCCCGTCCTCTTACCTGCTCCGACGGCGGGGGTCCCGCCCCACGCACCGGGGTGAGCAGGGGCCGCTCCCTGCGCGGCGCTCGGCGACACCTTCCGCGGCCTCAAGTTGCTCAAAGTCCCGCGAGGAAGTTTCGCGGCGGACTTTGCCTCGCTGCCGGCGGGGCCCCGGCGGGGAGCAGCGGCGGCGGGGCCCGCGGAGCCCCTGGAACCCCTTAGGTTTCCCCTCAGGCCCACCCTCAGAGCCCCTCCGGTGCCCCCCGTGCCCCCCAGCCGCGGTCCCACCTCAGCGCCCCGCGCCCACTCCCGCCCGCGGCAACATGGCGGCCTGAGGGCGGGAGCGGCGGCCAATGGGGAGCCAATCCCCGCCCGCGTCCCGCCCCCCCTCCGCCAATCGCGGCGCGGGAACCGTTACCTGGGGAGACCGGAGCGTCCCGGCCAACCAGAGCCCGCGGGGCGAACACCTGCGGCCAATGGGAGCGCGGCGCGGCAGGGAGGGGCCGTGAGGGGACAGCGCTGAGGGGACGGTGAGGGGGGACAGGGCTGAGGACAGGGCTGAGGAGAAAGTGAGAGGACAGGGCTGAGGAGAAAGTGAGGGGACAGGCGTGAGGGACTGTGAGGGGGACAGGGCAGAGAGGGGACAGGGCTGAGGAGAAAGGGAGAGGGCAGGCGGGAGGGACTGTGAGGGGAACAGGGCAGAGGGGACAGTGAGGGGAGACAGGGGTGATGGGGGGACAAGTGAGTGGGCAGTGCTGAGGGGGGTCAAGTGTGAGGGGACAGTGAGGGGGGAGAGGTGTGAGGGGACAGAAGGAGGGAGACAGATGTGAGGAGACAGGTGACAGATGGGGGGACAGTGCTGAGGGGACAGGTGAGAGGTGTGAGGGGACGGGCCCTGTGTGCCCCCTGAGGCTGGCACAGCTGCTTCCCAAGAAGGCTCTCCCAGAAGCCCAGCAGTGGGATCCCCTTTGAGTGCCCATCCAGCACCNAGTGAGGGGACAGGCGTGAGGGACTGTGAGGGGGACAGGGCAGAGAGGGGACAGGGCTGAGGAGAAAGTGAGAGGACAGGCGTGAGGGACTGTGAGGGGGACAGGGCAGAGAGGGGACAGGGCTGAGGAGAAAGTGAGGGGACAGGCGTGAGGGACTGTGAGGGGAACAGGGCAGAGGGGACAGTGAGGGGAGACAGGGGTGATGGGGGGACAAGTGAGTGGGCAGTGCTGAGGGGGGTCAAGTGTGAGGGGACAGTGAGGGGGGAGAGGTGTGAGGGGACAGAAGGAGGGAGACAGATGTGAGGAGACAGGTGACAGATGGGGGGACAGTGCTGAGGGGACAGGTGAGAGGTGTGAGGGGACGGGCCCTGTGTGCCCCCTGAGGCTGGCACAGCTGCTTCCCAAGAAGGCTCTCCCAGAAGCCCAGCAGTGGGATCCCCTTTGAGTGCCCATCCAGCACCTGCTCACAGCCCTGGGAACAGGGAAACCGCAGCCAAGGTTATCATAAAGAGGGAATAAAATAACAGTATTAGAGTGGCCACAGCAGAGGGAGAGAGAAAAACAGCAGAATTGTTGTACTGTTGGAGTGACCATGGTCTCACAAGAGCCAGTCTGTGGCGTGGTTAATGCCCTTCGCTTTGTAAAGCTGGGTTTGGGTTTTTTCCCCTAATATTCCTTTGATCTTTCGCTTCCAAACTGTGAATCCTGTGTGACTGAAGCAGGAAGAGGAGATCAGAGCTTTGCCTGTTCCTCTGCTGAAGGCTGGGATGGTGAACTCGGAGAGTCCTCTAGTGGAAACACTGCTTATTCTGCCCTGATTTCCTGGTGTAATTTAAAACTTTTCCAGGCACATAAGCTGTCCAAGAGAAAGGTCTGCTTTGGGGCCTTCCTTGATCTGCTTATATCCACCTTTGGGCAACATAACCCACCAAATTTGAAAAATGAACCAAAGGAAGGAGTCGCCACTATTAGATTTTTTTTTTTTTTTTGCTACCTGGACCTGAGCTGTCATAATTGCTATTTTGAAATGGAAAAAAATTCAATCCTTAGCCTCAAGTTCTTTTCAGGCCCCGTTTAGCACTTTCTCAGTATCCCTCTGGGCTTCGGGGTGTTTATGTGTTGAGTTTGCAGCACTGTAGCTCTGAGCCTCCTTTTGGTGTTCCTGCAATCTTCCAAAACACAAATAAATAATAGTTGACATTAGTTTAAGCCGAGGTAAAGTGGGAAAATTAATTCCCATCAGTCTAGATGTTTTCTCTGACACCAGGGAAATGCACCAACTGGTTTCAATTATCAGTCTTTAGTCTGAATTATTTGTGTAGTCTCTGCTAATTTTATCTTAGTGGGAACTGTCAATATGGTTTCAAAGTTGGCCCTTAAATCTTCATGTGTTCCAAATTTCTCTGCTTAAAATGGAGAACCTTATGTAAGATATGTCTATAAACATAATTCTTTCAGGTCAAGCTACACTTTGATCTCCAGCTCCTTGAGCTGTTGGATTCATCTCCTTGAGCTGTTGGATTGGGAGATAAAAGGTTCTTCAGAACTGTGATTTGAGGTTTTGTGGGGTTTATTCCTGGTTGTTCTGGTGGGTTTTTTCCAGCACAACTTACCAAGGAGAAAAGCTTAGGTGCATTTTCAGTGCTTGATGAAAACCTGAACCATAATATTTTTACATCTTGCAGAGATATTTTGCAGTTGTTCACTTAGTATTCATGCTGTTATTTTAGAAGTCTTATTTTGGGTTGGTTTGTATTTTCTTGTATTACAGAACTGTTTAAACAGTTGAATTTCCTAATAGATGCTTTTCACTTCTGGGCAGATGGCATTTTTTGGAGAGGATGTTGGCTTTGCTCTGTGCATTAGCTAACAAGGTTATAACTGGTTTGAAAACACAACAAGCTGTAAATCCTGAGTGTATTCCTAAGCTTTTTATTTTCCTTTTTTTTTTTCCAGATGGCAGGCACTGCACTTTTGTTTTCTATTAAGCCATCCTCACCTTAATGAAAAGTTGTAGTATTGCTGCCTACTACACCAAGATTTGAAGAGTTGACAGGCTCCTACAGGTAATTTAATTTTATTCCAGGTTTAAATTAGACATTTACTGCATCTAAAAGTGAGGAACATCCCTAGTGCTGCTTTCCAACCATTCTCCATTATTTCATGGCACTCCTGGCTGTGGCAGTAACTTTGAGGCTGAATTCCTTCAAGGATGTACATCTGCACGTTTCCAGCAGATGGCAAGAGATTCCCAGGCAACTCTCTGGGAAACACAGTTGTACAGACAAAGCTTCCAGGTCCCAGTTCTTCATTTCAGTGCTGAGAACTGCCCTTTAAAAATTACTGTAAGGGGGAAAAAATATGATAGCATTAATCCAAAGTACTGCTTGAGCCATCAGACACAAAGTACTGGTCTGGTTCTGACAAGGCTGACCAAAAAAACTCCTTTTCTCCCTCCTAAATGCCCCCAGAAGAATCATTGTGGCAACTAGTTCTTAAGGACAATTGCTGAGAAAAATCAAAATCAGTGCTAGTTGCACCTCAGTAGAAGACAACAGGTATCCTGTTAGTGACTTGAAATCTCCAGCTGTGTCAGGACCTGCCAGTTTTCCAAGGCTTTAGAGATGTGGTCAGGATTAAAATGATGATTTCAGAGTGAGCTAAACTGCAGATCCATGGAGAGAGATGGCTCCTGCCTACAGACACTTGTGAGAGGTGAGTACCCAGCTCTGAGCTGCTCCAGGATGGCAATTCCTCCCCACAGAACCTCTCTGCAGCAGATCAAACCAGTACCATGTGCACCTTTTTATTTTATTTTGGCCAAGGAAGAGACAAGATGTTGTTTCTGTTGAAATCCCTGACAGGGAAATCACTGAGTTCAGTGGGAACGACTTTGGGCCAAATGCCATTAAGTTTGGGTGAAAATAATAAGGCAAAGCATTAATATATTTTAACATAAACTGGAGTAAAGCATATATCCTCCATAACATCAGAAAATCACCATGGTAATTCTTAGTAGATTTTCTTGCTGGCTTGAATATTAGTGTTTTTCCAGCCCATGTTAAAATAGACAAAATGAATAATGTTTCAAGGCTATTTTAAGCCAACACCTCCCTTACTTTTCTGTCTTATATAAGATAGAAGCAACCAGAAGTTAACTCACTTGTTGACACCTCATTAGCCAGGAAGATATAGAATTCTATGAGGAGCCCAAGCTACATATCTTTAAAAGCAAATAAAACCAAACCTCTGTGGTTTTGTGGTTTGGGGTTGTTTTTTTTTTCAGGATATTTAAACACCCTGTTCAATTTAACAATACTATATGCACTGTAATTTATTAAAAAATTATAGATCCCTCCTGTCTTTTCTGTATATGCACATACAAGCTTGTATTTGTAAAACTTGCACCCACAAAGATGAGGGTAGGATATTCTTAACTCTATCTGTAAAAACATAGTAAGTTTAAGATGTACAGAAATAGATCTTCTGTATTAGTCTGAAGCTGAAAGAAACGTAGCAATAAAGGAAGAAGAGCCTGGCTGGAGCATTATACCAGATGTTTTACAGATTACTCTGTATCTCATCCCTCAGCCTTTGTTTAATCTTAAGGCTGTAGTAATTGTAGTACTGGAATAGCTCAGTGGCCTATATTATTTTGCTACTTCCAGCCATGCCTGTTCCAACTGGCCAAAGCTGGCCAATTATCCATTACTGTGGAATGAAAACCTTCTCCCTGCCCCAGCTGGGGAGCCCCTGAATGAAAGCTGAGAGTTTGGTGATGCTTGTGCTGCTCTCACTCAGATATTTACCCCAGGAGCAAATAGTGCAACGTGTATTTGTTGGTAACTTGTGTTACCCACTAACTGTGCTACACATGTCTGGGCCAAAACTGTGAGGAAGAGTTTGGGGAATTTGGGGACTGACTGAAACTGTCTTTTTTGGCATACAAGGGTTTGCAGTGTGCAGTGCAGGAGAAGGGAAGGGGAGACTGTGTGTGTGTGGGAGTGTGCTGGGTGATTACCACAGGGCTGAGTTTCTTGCCTTTTATGTAATACTCCTTGGAAGGTACAAAGGTTTGTACAGGAGGACTTCCAGTCGCACTGCTTTTCATACCTGTGGGACAAGATTATATTGGTTTTGCCTAAGATGTCCTCTTGCCAAAAATAATGAAATTCTCCTCTTTTTTTTTCCCTTTTCAAGAGGGGGAAAAAAAAGGGAAAGAGAACTGAGGATCAAGTGCAGTTGAAGTATTGCAAGAGTTAAAGAAAGGGATAAGTTTCCAGAGGTTTCCAGTCTCAGAAATGAGGGTTTACTTTTTTGGACCAATCTTTTCATGGAACAATGAACTCCCAATAAGATCTGATTAGTCCTGTTGGTGCTATATTTTGTGACAGCCTGGGCTTGACTGTCCTCTCAGATTTGTTTTTCCTCTGCAGGGCTTTGCAAAAGGCACAGCAGTGACACAAAGCTGGTCCAAGGAGGGAGCAGATCCCTGGTGCCTTACGTAACGAGGGGCTTAGATCTCCAATTCATCTCATTTAGGACACACTGCCTTCCTCATCTCAGCTTCCAAATCCACCCCAAACCACATGTTCAGTGCCAAATTTTTATTCAGCTTTCGTTAAGAACAATTAGCTGTGTCTGTAACATATATTGCACGCAGTATTATTTTAGTGTCCAACAGGCTTTTAGCCATTGCAAGTGGTTTCAACCTTGGCTGTAATAAACAGGGCAGGAGGGAGCTGCTTCAGATTTTTTTCTTTTGAACAAAAATATTCCCAGAAACTTTCAATAAGCTTTGTGTTCTCTGTTCTGCTGAACATACAGGTTGCTGTTTTCCTCCTAATGGGAGGTGTTTTTTTAGGTTAACGACCGGGAGTATTTCAAACCCGAGCAATCGTATTAAGTGTTTTGTTGTCCCAACAGCAGAAGCCTCATTGAGTGAAATTGGTTTCGCTACATTATCTGTTGGATTAGCAAAGCAGTTAGGAACTGATGGGAGTTTTCTTTAACGGGGATAAATGCTCTCATTGCTACCAGACACAGGACAGACATCTCTGTATTTTAACCTCTTCATAGTGCTCTCAATGCTGGCATTACTTTTGAACAAATCATGCAGTATCTTGCTCTTCTTCATCTTTCATCTTGTGCTTTCTGATTCCTTCCAGCCTCTTGAGGCAGCAGCAGCAGCTCTTTTAGCCATCAGCAGAGCAGTTTGCAGAAGTGCCCCCTAGAAAGCTCTCCTGACACACAGCAGCAGTTCTTCCTCTGCTGGCGAGGCCAGGGGAGAGTTTTACAAGCCCTTGGGCCCTGAGCAGGCAGGATGTCATTACGGGATGAAATCTCTGGGGTTATTCTGGCTTTCCTTCTAATGCATTTCAGCCTCCAGTTCAATAGTTGGAATGTCTGTTTTGTCAGTTTACAGAAGCTCCAATGTCTGTATATGTACATTTTATTAACACTTCACATTTAGAATGATTACATTAACACATAGCCCACTCCTTTTCTCACAGACACGCCAGTCCATAGAGCAGAACTATAAATTGCTGAAAGGAACACAAATGCTTTCAGGTGCCTTCTGATCTGTCACATACTTTTGTTTTTATGACACTAGTGAAACCCATCCAAAGTCAGCTTTCAACTGAAACTAGATTTGGCTTATTTACTTTATTAAGGGCATCATGAAATTAGAGTTGAATAGGGAATTGCCTTTAGATGTTAATACATTTAAAGTAGTAGTGCCTGAGGATTTTTAAATATGATGATTTTGAATGAAAAAAAAAAGTATATCGCATGCAAAAGTACAGCAGATTCAAATTTATGCAAAACTCCAATCAATTCAGCATACTCCTGTACTGAAATATCTCCTTGAAAGTTTGAATGGCATCTGAGATTTCTGTTTCTGCCTCTGGAAACAGATTTAAGAAAATCCCTCTCTTGGTGAGGGAGGTGTTTTGTCTTGTGCTACTCATGCAAGTGCAGTAACCAAACCCCTGTTCTCCCCTGTTCTCCCCTCGGCCTGGCATGGACACATTGCCATCTGTAGCTCACAGGGCACCTTCCTGACTGCCTGCAGCCTCCTGAGATGTCCCTGTCCTGCTGTTTGTGCTCCTGTGTGCATCACTGGGGTTCTCTGAGGAGGTGGCTGCCCCCTCTGCCTTTGGTCAGCCACACTGAGCTGAGCACCTTGAAGATCTGCACTGAAAGTACAGAAAAACCTCCCTGACTCAATCTTCTGGAGCAGTCAGCAGGACATGCAGCCTGTGACTGTCTCCCAGATGGAGAAGCAACTAATTTTGTCCAATAACCCCATGTGATCAGTCAGTTGGCTGCAGTGTAAGGAGTTATGTCAGGTGCACAGTTACAAACTATTACTGCAGAAGTAATTAGATTAGACATTGCCTTTATAATATCTGCAGCCACTTCCTTGCTAATTGCTCCAAATAACCAGCCACTGCTCACTAGAGGGACTAGGGCCAGGCTTTGCTCTCTGCTCTTTAATAACTTTTAGTTCCAAAATCATGGATTCTTTTCTTATGATTTACACTCTGCAGGAACTTGCTGTGAATATTTCTTCAGCTGGATTCAGTCAATAACTTCACTCTTAGCAGAAGACACTGACCCTGACAGGCAACTTCATAAACTAATAGCTGGAGAAAGCTGCAGGATACAGAAAGGCTGGACTCTGCTTTCCCAGCACTGATTTCAAACCAAAGATTATTTCTGGTTTATGCAAGTGCAACAGAGAACAGGGAGGTACCCTGGCCTTTCTCAAGGGTGTAGTGCTCTTGTGGGGATGGATCAGGGACAAAGCAATGACCTAGTAAGGAAAAGCCATGGTAAAATCATGCTTCTGCTGGTTTTATTCCACCCTGCACTTAATCATTATATAAAACAGAAAGAATGATTCAGAAGAGAGCAGGAGAAGTTGAATTTCTTGGGGGAGAAAGTGATTATGACCAAAAACATGCTTAGGAAAAAAAAAAAAAGTGTATTTCTGTAATGTAGCATTGCATCAACATCAGGAACAAACAGCAAGAAAAATAAACTAGAAAGAGGAGAAGCAGAAGGAAGAAAAAGAAGCCTGATTACCTGGTTATTGAAGGAGATGCAGATTCCCATTAGCTTTCTGGATAAGCTGGCAGCTGAGTGATACTTGGCTTTAATTCAGTGTGTGAGAGTCTCAGAAACTGTGGCAAATACCCCCCCGGAAGTACCAGTTGGATGCACTTACCCAGTCAGAGGATGAGTCTCTGCCTCTCCTGAGGGGTTTGTCTTCTGTCAAATCAAAGCAATCAGTACCATTAAAGCAACTGTGGAGTGCAAGGCCTTAACTGGGGCTCCCCAGCAAGTCAGTGCTGAGAGCCTGGAGCAGAGTCCGGGTGTCTCAGTGCAGGGTGGGCTCAGGGAGGGCTCTGTGGAACAGTTACAGCTTGGTGGCAGTTTGGCCTTTCCAGCACACACAGTTTTTCCATGATAACAGAACCTAAAGATTGAGGTGAACCTAAACCTGACTTGGAGTGGAGCATATTTGCTATTACAGCTCAGTTCAAGATCATTAGTTTTTCTTCAAAGCATTCTCTTACTTCACTGATACTGAACAAATCTTACTCTAAGTTATAAATCAGTGCTGGGCATATGAAATCAAACCATAAATCACAGATAAGTTAAGGCAGGAGGAATGTGCACAAGCTCCCCTGGAATCAAATACTTCTTTCATCCTTATTGCAACTATTAATCATCAGCCACCACGTTCAAGATCCCATCTGCAAGTCCCAGCAAAGCTCTTCCCTTACCTACATCTTCTTAACCCCTGCCCACTCTCCTTCCATCGCAGCTTTCAGCCCCTTCCTTTGCCTCTTCCTTTCCCTCTCTCTCTCATTTCATATTTGCTTTTGTGTCAGTCTCTATATTTAAAAACAAACCTCTCTCTTTCAAGGCAACAAAGTCTTCAAAATAAGTTTCCCCTTTGCAGCATCTCACATTGGCTTCCTACAGGAACAGTAGCTCAGGGGGTTTAACCCATACCCCGAGATATTTACTGTGGAGATTTTAGAGATCAGTTGTGAAGCTTGTTTGTTGTGAATACTGTGTTCATTTGCTGAGTTCCCTGGAATTATTTACAGAACAAAGTGCTATTTTGCATGAGTTGGGTCTAGAGTGTTTGAGGACCTACAGATTTCCCTGTTGAATAATGGAAGAGAAGAGCCCTAACAGATCAGGTCAGCCTGGAACAAAAATGGCAAAAAGATCCAAAGCAACTGAGTAACTTAGAGCCAGTTATGAATTCTTTTTTGTTCTTCATTCAGCTATTTAGGGACAGATTCAAAAAGGATGTTTTCAGAGGCACACATGGTAGAATCTCACTGACAATCAACAGAACAAATTCTAAAGTCCTTCCTGAAAAAGGAGTCTGAGTTCCTTCCTTATGAAGCACCTTTAAATTTTTTCCCAATCCAACATAGGAGGCCTGAGCTTTCCCTCTGTTTCCAAATCACTTTTACTATTTGGGATCTATTAAACTAATAAACATTTCTGTGTTTAAGGGTTTAAACTTTCATTAGCTTAGATCTGAAATGTAATACAGTCATTATTAGCAGTTCAGTAGAATTTGATGTAGTATATTTTATTTCATGCTGTGACTAAGAGCACTGAATTTTTTCAATATTTTATCCAAGACAAATAATATTTTAAGAAAAACCTCCACTCCCCTCTATTCCTTTTTATTTTGTTCATGAGATTTTTCTGATTAAAAACTCCAACTTTCCCACTTACTGTTAAACCTAGACCATCCCACAGAAGGCCAGATGCAGAAAATCACTTGTGCAGAAGTGAGGAATTAACTCTTTCATTACAAAAAAGGAAATTATCTGAGTGTGAAAAGCCAAATCTTCATTGCTGAGCAAGCCTTAAAGGGGAGGAAAGCCATGGTCGTTTAAGAGTTAAACTTTTGCTACAAATATGTACATACGAAAAATTGTCTCATGGTATCACAGGAAGGAAGGAGCTGGGATGCTCTGGCACAGCACAGTTCTTACTGTATCCAATCAGATCAGCAATAAATTGCTGCTTTTACTGGGGATTCAAGGCAGGACTTTCTTGACTTCAGAAGTGTCTTGAGCTGGTTGGAAAAGATTTTGAGAAGAAATGGCTCGGTTCGGTTTCAGCAAGGGCTCTTTAATCCGTGGGTGGTGTCCAGTCTGTAGCTCTGGCCATGACTGTCCATGGTTTGGGATTTTACATGGTGTAAGCGACCCAGTAAATGACATTGACTGCTGCAAAGGCTGCTGGGAACACGGCTCTGGCGTAAATGTCAATGGT
Source organism: Pachyramphus minor (assembly GCA_013397135.1). Lineage (NCBI taxonomy): Eukaryota > Metazoa > Chordata > Aves > Passeriformes > Tyrannidae > Pachyramphus > Pachyramphus minor. The sequence continues at coordinate 379,295 of VYXB01006186.1, forward strand.
GTCGGCGTCGATGGGCTTGAACAGCGACTTCAGCCCAGTCTTTTTATCCAGTTTCAGCCCTTGCTGCCGCTTGGTCTCTCCAGTCTCTATTTCTATTGTGCCATACGATCCAGGCAGGCTCCTGGGAATCCGGTGCTGCCTGTTGGAAATGGCCAGTTCCTGGTTCACACCAGCTATGGAAAGGGAAAACAGAACAATGGCGTTCTTCACGTTGATCTGCAAGGGAAAGAGAAGAATAATAAGAGCTTCTGCCTCTCCTGAAGGGTTTTTTTTCCCTGCAAAACTCAAAGACATAGGCAAGAAATCAGCACCATCACAGCAGTTTTGCTGTGAAAGGCCTCAGGCACTGAGATTCCCCGGGGAACACAGGGCAAAGGCAGTGCCAGGCCGTGCTGCAGGGGCACTGCTCTGCCACAGTCACTCCCATATCCCCCTCACTGACCTCTGCACTCTGCCTCCTCGCCTTGATCTTGTTCTTCTGCTTCTTCATGTAGTCAGCGTTGAAGTGCGCGAAGGCGTATTCCACCAGCGCGGCGAACACGAACACGTAGCAGATCCAGAAGTAAACGTCCAGGGCCTTGATGGCAGAGGCTCGAGGGAGGGAGGAGCGGGCACTGACCATCAGCGTGGTCATGGTGAGGACAGTGGTTATTCCTGCAGGGAGCAGGGCAGAAGATGGATTTACTGATATATTGTATGTGGAGACTTTTACTAATGTGAAGCATTTCGCAGTACAAATGCTGTGGGCTCCTGAGTTTCAAATCAGAGAAGCTTGTAAAAAGCTGCATTTGTATAAGGCAGCTTTGAACAAGTTATCCTTGGTTTTATTCTAGATCAGGACAAACCAAACCCAAAGACTTTACCCTCAAACACTTCTGCATCTGGGCTGGCAACCATTACTCAAACAAACAGATCCATAAGCACTAGGAATATTTTTTTGCCAGTGTCCCAATTCCTTCAAATGAATTCTTTCATAGATCTGCCTCACAGTCATTACTGCTTTTAACCCTCTTTAGGTGGTTATTTGCTGGTCTTTCCTGAGGCAACTGCTCTGATAACATGACAGGAATTAAAACAGGAGGGAAGCTTCCAAAGGAGCACCTCTTCTGCAAAAGTAAACAGAGCAGTGATAAATGCACCTTCGTGGAGAATGGGGGTTATCAGAGAGCAGAATTGCAGCCTGAGCACTGCCTTCCCTGCCAGTCCCCCCAGGCACCTGCTTTACCTAAGGACACCCTGGCAGGCACAGCTGACTGGCTGATCCAGAAGGACACCCACGACATGGCCACCAGGAGGATGGACGGGACGTAGGACTGGATGATGTAAACTCCTCGGTTCCGCCGCAGGTGGAAGTGGAGACTGAGCCTGGGGAACTGCCCTGCTGGAAAGAAGAGCAGGCAGAGAAGACTGGCTGCATGAATTACAGTCAAACTGATACTCAAAATGGCATTTCTGTAATGACACAGAGCTTTGACATCTCTTAGACAGGGGTCACAAAAAGCTTTCCTGAATGGTGTTGGATCAGTCTCCATAAACCCTGCACAAGGTGCTGCAGCTTCATCAGCTAAGAATAGGTCAAATGATTTGTCTCAGGTCATATCAATGCCAGATCTGAAAATAAAATCATGAGTCTTCTCAAATAACAGTATTGCTTCAAAATGTGTACTGTCTTATCATCTGCTGTAGAAAGTCCTCCAGATACTAAATTTAGATTTTTTAAAAGGCCAAGTTAATTTCAAACTCAAAAAAGAGCTTAGAGGAGATGTGCAGCATAAATGAGAATCTGAATACATGAAAGAGGATGAAAAATCAGCAGGAAAGAAATGACTCCAGTCTTGTACAAACATTGCAATAAGCCCAGTGATAGACATGCACACCACTGACTTCTGCTGGGTAGAATTAGACTGATCTGACTGAACGTCATAAGCTTCGTAACATCAGGGCTAATGGAAATTTTTCTTGATGTGGAGTCACAAATTAGGTCAAGAAAATGTGAGTTACACCTCAAGTGTTTTTTATCAAGTGCTGTCTGGCTACTCCACACAGTATTTTGTCAGGCAGGGAGAGCCAAAGGACATAACATGCTACACTGGCTACCTGGAGGCTCAGGAAAGGATGGCACTTTTCACAGCTGTAAGCTGAAGAAAACTCTTATCAGACACCTGACAGGTTCTTAAATTAGTTACTTAAGAAGAAGGATTTTCTGTTTTAGATACAGGAGGTTTCCCTGTGCTGGAAAGAGTCAGATACTGTCCCTGAACTGAGGAGAGATTCTGTTACCAGATTTGAAGTTCATAATTTCTGTAGTGAACTGGTAGTTGGTGATGGTGAACTGGGCGAGCTGCAGCTTGTCCAGCCCGTGGATCTCCTCCTGGTTCTCTGACCAGTGGTACACGATGTCCTCCGAGGAGTAACCATCTGCCAAAGGAAAGCTGAATAAACACCAAGGTCGAGGCAGAAATCAAGAGCTTAGAGGACTCACAGTGGAAGTTCTGTAACTCCTCTGCTATGCTGATTTCCATCAGAGCCACTGCAAACATGCTGGGATTCAGCCTGGAGAGTTCTGCCTGGGAGAGGTGCAGGACACCAGGCACGTGGCAGAGGGGGGATTTTTGTGAGAAGCCAATCTGTAGGCAATCAATCTTTGCTGGGTTTGCTGCTGATGGACAACTTGCTCCTCACACATTCATTTGTTTAAAGAGGGTGTTTGCTTCACTGGAATCAAACCCCTCAAATTCAATTAAAGCATTCAAACCCCCCCCAAACTCCCTGCAGAACTTGCTGGGGGAGAGCTCTGATTGCTGGGGCACTGCCTGCTGCCTCTGCATTTGCTGATTACATAAGGAAAACTGTAGATGGCTATTTTTGACAGGAGAAAGTGGTATTGTGGCCAATTGCCTAGAAAACAAAGTCGGTGGTAAAAAAGAAAAAGAGAAACTGGCATTAACAAATGGGGATCTGCTCAAAAACTGCTGCTCCCAGATCCCTGGAGCCCTCAGGACCTGTAGGCTCCTTGATGTAAAAACCAGATTCATTGACACAGACTGGGTGGCCCCTGCTTGTGTCAGTGGTGGTTTTGATTCAGAAGTATTAATGCTCCTGGGATTTACATGCTGATCAGAGATGAACTACAGGTTGGGCAAAATACAAACTCATTCTTCACCCTCCTTTGTGAGTACAAAGGAATTAAGCCAATCCATGCAGTATTCTGATGGATTTCTGTGTCATGGATACAGGAGAGCCAAGGCAAGCTGAACAGCTATGTAAATGTTAATCACAATGGCTTTCATTAAAAGCAGGGAATTCTTTCTCTTTCCTTTTTCTTATAAAATTAAAAATAGCACATCAAATTTTGCCTGTGGGCTTGTCTAGTTGTTCTCCCCGGATTTGATGCAAACCTCAGTAATGCCAGGGACTGTCACAACTGCACAAGGTTTTCACATCAAGCACAGAGTTCCAGATATTTGTAACAGGACTGTTCACTGTTCATCATCACTACATTAAATCCCAGAGTTAAAGATTGGGCCAGAGCTGATCTGGTATTGAAATGTCTGTTGTGTAATGCCCAGCACGGGGCATGAAGGGATTCCTGTTTGTTCTGGATCTCAGGGCACCCCTCACATTTCACTGCCCAAAGCAGAACCCCCCCAGCTCACTCCAGTCTCCCAGTCCCACATGCACAGGCTTTACACAAGACACGGGGGCACTCAGTGCTTACAGCTCTCCAGATCCAACATGCATTCCTGCTCGTCCATGGGGTACTTGGACAGGTCCATGTCACAGGCCACTGTTGAGGTAATCCTGTTCCAAGCAACAGGAACACCAGTTAGTTGCATTCAGACAGAGCTTTTTCATCTGAACTCAAGACACTGAATGGAAAGCTTTGAAACCTTTATAGCAATGACGGGAATTATTGTCAAAGTCCTTGTGGCTGCTGCCTTTATTGAGTCTGTGGGAAACCCAAGGGCAGGGCACTGAAAAAAAGTCAGGTGACTTTAATGTCAGAGGACACTTCAGCTACTTCTCACAATGAAAAGGAATTTTCTGATTGCATCTACCACCTTTCACTGTCCCCAGGATCCCTACCAATACCTTAATGGGAATTTTGGGCTTACAGTTTCAAAGGTGCACGTTCATTATTTTGTAGAACATTACCCAGTTAACTTCCAATACAGTTACTGAGCTCCAGCCACAGCACTCTTCCAAGGTGAGGGAATGGGGAAGTTGAGCCTAAATCAGGCTCATAGTTCCCTTGGAAAATAGTGAAGTAGAAAATAGGAAGGGAAAATAGAGAGTGGAGAACAGAATCTTTGTCAATTAGACAAAGAGACACCAAAGAGGTACAAGACACTTGGAGGACATTCTGACCATGATCAGGAACGCTGCACTGCAAAGTGTGTTAGAGTTGCCAAAGAGACCTCCCTGGCAGTGTCATCCTTGGAAAGCAAAGGGATCTCTCACGGTAGATTTTCTTCCATATTAAATTAACAACTATTTTATGACACCATCCTAGGAAACCAGTGGTTACTTTACAGTCTGTTCCAGAAGTTAGCACACAACAGAGAACGCTCTCTCACTCACCTGATGCTGTAGAAAATGACTCCATCTGGCTGGAGCCTGATAAGTTTGTTTTCCACAGTCACATCATGGAACCAGGCAGACTTGGCATTGACTATGAAAGTATCTGGCAACCAGAGCTTGTCCACAAACCTGCTGTCTAAGCCCAGAGTCTCGTTGGTGTGGTTGTACGACAGGCGGTCGTCTCGCCAGCTCTGGTGCAGAAACACTGTCATGGTGTATTCCTGTCACAGGAGAAATCCCAAGTCAGAAGTGATGCTGGACAAACACAATGTCTTGGGGCTTGGCCAAAAATCATTGTATTAGCATGGAAATACATTATCTGCTTCCAGTGCAAATAAGTGTTTTTATACTCAGTCAGCCAGAGGGCTGCCCAAGCATTTGAATGTGTGTCATGCTTCCACCATGGATAAACTCACATATCAAAGGACAGTTCAGCATCAGTGTTACATGGAATATATGACAAGAGTCGTGTATGTCTCAAAAAAGAACAGGACAGCTTCTGGCTTTGAATGTTTTTTAGAGCAAAACTGAAGAGTGATACTGTACCATGTTCACCTCTGAGATGTGGTCAATGCTGGCTACTTCGATGGCCAGAGCAACGTTAACGGGGGGACCTGGGGAAAAGGGTTGAATGGGGTCAGTGACATCATCATAGGACCTACAAAAATATAAATGACCCAAGATTTCAGTTCTTTCAGAGAGAGAGAGAGAGAGTTCACAAAAGTGTTTTCCATTATAAAGAACACTCTTCAGGAGATTTAAATCTTTTACTGATTTTTACCAGAATTTCCTCACTTCAGTGATAAAGGGCACGAGATACAATCACAGCTACTGAAAACTATGGAATCCTTTCTGGAAATCACACTGTCTAGTTTAAGACACTATGACTTCAACCAGAGGCAGGAGTTATCATCATTTAATGTAATACAAAATTCCATCAACTTAAATGCCAGTGATTTAAGAACTGTATCAGAAGCCTGTGTCGCTGTTGTACAGTGTCTCCTGACAGAACCATCCAAATTGTTGATGGTTATTTTTGCCCAGTATCTTTTAAGATAATCATAACCTTTTAATCATGTGAAAGATGGCATTTATTGTCCAAGCCTCACCTCCAATCCCAGGCCTGAAATTCCGTGCGTAGCCTTTCATTAAATCATCCAGGTTGGGCAGCCAGGAGATTTCAATGTTGGAACCAATGTAGTCTCCGATGTCACTCATAGCTCTGGGGAAAGGAAATTAGTGTCCTTTGAAACTTGCCCATGTTTACAAACAGCAAAACGACAGTAAATGGAAGAGGGACTTCTCTCACACCAGAGACCACATATGGTATAATCAGGTGTGTTGGAAATTTAGTGGGAAAATACTGTGTATAGGTAGGAAAATAATTTCGGATATTTCTGTTTAAAGCAAAACATACTTCTGACAAGACTATGGCCTCTTCCTGAATTATGAGTTCATACTTTTAGAAGTTTTTTCCTTTTAAAAAAAAAAAAAGTAGGAAAAATAGATTTAGAAACTCAGAGAAAACGTGAGGGAAACCAGGACACTTTGTGTGCTGCCTGAGATGCATCTGTGGGTGCTGGAGTGCAGCTGTGCCAGCTCCCGGTGAGCTGTGGAACAGCTGAGCTCAGGGAGGCTGGGGGACTGTCAAACCAGAGGGGAGCACAGCAGGAGCTGTGACATCTGGAACAGGGTAACAGGCAGCAGGCTTTGTTGCTGTGGGGTTGGTGCTTGTGCCTCAGACCCCTCCCAGCAACACCCTCTCTCAGCTGCTGCCATGTGCTTCTTGCTGCTCCTGGAAGACTTTAGCCCAGGTTCTTGTTGCCATTTTCCACCTCCTGGCACCTGACAGCCCCTCAGTCCTGGTCCAAGCAGTTACAGGGATGTTCCACCACCTCTTACAAACAGAGGCAGGATGATCTTGTCTGCACTGTCTGTTAAACCCGAGCTGGCAGCCTTCATGTGCAGGTCTGTGCCTGCTCACATCGCTCCTCTCGCCAGCCCTGACTGACAGCACAGGGAGAGAGGAACCAGGGGCTGGGACAGCGTCTGTCACAACTATTTGCAAAGAGAAGAACTGCCAGTGGTTGGACAGGGCCTGAATGCAAGTACTGCCTCAAAGTACCTGCCTGAGCACTGGCTTAGCACCTTCCACTGAGCCCAGCAATAAATAGGGTGTTTGGGGGATACACCTGACTGGTCCCAGGGGAGGAACTCCCCTGGAGGGCTGCAGAGGGACACCCCACAAACACACCCTGCCTGGGCCCTTAGGTAACTGGGGCTGTTCATGTGACACTGACCCACACAGAGCACAAATATGCCACCCTGGGCACTCAGCTCAGCACTTATTGCCAGCACAGGAGCTGAGTCTCCTGCACCACCCAACTCCTCCTCCCACAGGGGACTGAAAGAAAAATCTTCGAGTGCCCTGGTCAGAAAATTCTTGTCTCATGTACAGAGTCAATTATATAAGGAAGGAGTTCTGGGATTACAAGGTACAAATGTCTCTGAGCAGCAGAGACACTGAAAGCTTGCATTGGGGGAGCTGTCAAAGCTTGTGTGACCTGACAGCACAGGGACACTGCTCCAAGTGAATCTTCATTGCTTCCCAGCAAAATGTTATATTAAATTGCACTTATAATATTTCCTTGCCATGAGCACAGTGCTGTATGTTCATCTCAAGTGACTGTCCCAGCCACTTCTCAGGTTCCTCTAGCTCTGAGTAAGGATCAGAGCCATGTTTTCAGCTGCATGAATTGGAATAACATAACTGATTTAGACAAGGGCTTTGAAGATTTATAACAAATGTCGACAGAGGTTCTTTCCTTCTTTATTGGGTCTCATCAACTATATCAACACTTCTTTCTATCAGAGTGCTCTTCTCTATGTGCTGATCTTTCACTCATCCAACTCTCAGTATTTACTTAAATGAAATTATAACTTCTTAATCCATGGCAAATTTATTTAGAAATGGCTTAATTGTAACTTGTAAGTCTCAGCCATAGGTATGGAGTGGTGTTCCTAACCAGCAAAACATCTGAGCTCCTTCCCTAGGTAAAGAATGGTGCTTTCTGTCTTTTCCTCATGAGAGTGAATAACTCCAGTACGCCTGAATTAAAATATCTGCCTAAAGTCTCTTTGCCTTTTCAACAGGAGATGGTGCTTTGCAACTCCTGTTGCTAAAACTGCCGCCAGTTCTGGGAAGTGTTGTGCAAACAGAGCTGGAGTCAGAAGGTGAGTGCCCTGGAGTGATCTCCCCCGTGTGCCTGATCATCTGTTTTGACAAAGCACTGGGTGTGCAGCAGTTCCCCTGTCAAGGCTCCATTTTAGCAGCATTAAGGAGCTAAAAGGAAGTTCAGATGCTGGGAGTCGGGTTAGAAACCGTGGGCTGTAGCCTGCCATGTGTTTTAAGCAGATTACAATCTAGAGGGAGTTTTACTTAAATATCCATGACACAATTAAAATAAATCTTGTTTCTATTATTAATGAAGCCTTAGGGTCAGATCATCAGTGTAACAAATGTGCTGAAGTTAGTGGAGCTGTGTGCACTTAATACCAGGGGGGCTATTGAAGTGTTACAGCTGAAGTAACTTCTTGGGCAGATTTACCATGTTGTGGTAACTGCCCTGAGCCATTCCTCTAGACCCTGCCCACCACACCCAGGGCTTTAAAGTCACGGGAGGGAGAGTCCATTCACCCTTGATAGGCAGCTGGGATTATGTATGGCCTAAAATATTGTTCATTCTTGTACCTGAAAAAGGAAGGCCAGCACAGAAAAGATGCACTGGAAGGGATTAAGTTTTCAGAGTGTAAGCAGGAAAGATGAAAAGAAAGGAGACTCCCATGAGTTGATTCAGCAACTTCCTTCCTCATGTAAGCTTCTGTAAAGCTTGTTTTAGTAAGAAAAGGGCTTTGTAAAACTAAGGTAGTGATTTGCTCCTCCAAAGCTTATCTTCATTTTGCACCAGGCCTGCGTGGGGAGCCTCTGGCTGAATGGCAACAGTCATGTGGACTCCTGTCACCCTGGAAGTCATTCCCAAATCTAAAGCTGAAGGAGATGGGTTTTCTCCCACACTCTGACTCTGTGCACATTGTATTTCAAGCAGATATTTTGGGGAATATATTTGCATCTGCTCATATCTGGAATTTAAGCACCGGGAGGACTTCAACTGAACTCCTTGTTAGCAGCAGAAAATAGATTACTGCTGTTTGAATGATGAAAGGAACAGTAAGTTCTCTTGTCCATTAGACAAAGGGGAAAGGAAATCCCATGGATAAACTGGGAAAACCTGTGGAGTTCTCCTTTCCCTAATAAAGCTGCTCTTGACACCATTTAGGGAAGCAACTCCAAGCAATGGATGTCAAATGACAGAGCAAAGAAACGCATCTCCTTCAGAGCTACAATCAGTTCTAGACTAAAAAGTACACATGTCCCAGAATCCTTTCTATCTGAGCTGACATCTTCCTCCCAGCTGCTGCAGCACCGCTGCATCCTGCTCATGTGGAGGGATCTGGAGGAGCAGCATCAGTCCCCCTGGGCAGCACATCTTGGAGGGCTTGTCAGACAAGTGAGGCAGCAGCCTGTCTGTGCTCTCTTCAGAGCACTGCTGGAAAACGGGTGCTGGAACTGTACCAGTATCACCAGGAAATACCTGGCACCCAAATCACACCCAGCACGAGGCAGTCTGTGGGTTCCAGGAGGGCACAGCAGCAGCTGAACCAGGGATCACACTGGCAGTATTTTTGCACAAAATCTCTGGGAGCAGCGCAAAAAGCTCGGCAGCATCCCTGAGTCAGTGGCCAATGAGGCACCAGTTTGAGGTCACACTTGCAGGGAGGGTGCACTGACCTTCTGACAAGCACACAGAGCAGAGGGATGTGGAAAATCACTCTTTGCATCTCCTGTTTCTCCTTTAAATCTGCTAACCTGATTCTTTTGGGGACTGTGACATAGTTGTTATAGGAATCATTTATCCTGGTAGATGGAAAAAACAGTTTGACTGCAGGACTGGGGTGGAGAGCATTTCATTTTCTATGAGCTAAGCATTTGGGGGCAAATGTCCCAGATGTCATTGCCACTGAAGAAAACTTTTTCTTGGGAAAAGGACAAGGAACATCCTGCAAGGTCAGAGAACAATCTGGCCTCTGTCAAACTCCAGGATTATCCAGAGCAGTATGTGTATCCTTCCCATCTGCCATTCCTGACTTTAAGTGAAGCTCACTGTAAATACGTTTTGTATTTTGAAATGTAATTGAAAAGGCATTAGGCTTAATTCATGGCAACCTCTAGAACATCAAAGCCTCTCTGTGAGTTTTAAGCTACAGAAAATGGACCATTCTTTGCATATATTCACGTGTTAAAGCTGCTCTGCTTCCACCAATAGAAGTAAAAGGCTTAGGGAGACACACAGCAGGAGGACAATGAAATGCAAGTGTATAGAAGTGTCACTTAACATAGAAGAGTCTTAAATATAAAAGATGCACCTGTTTTTAATTAGAGAATTAAAATCTGCTTCAGTACAGAATTACAAACTCTGGACATAGACCCCCAAACTCCCATCAATGGCGCTCCTTCCCCACACAAATGAAGAAATATTTCCCCAAGTGTCTCTCTGCAGATGATCTCATGCACTGTGGCACATTTCCTATTGCAGCATCCACAGCATATCAAGCCCTGGTAAAATAATGGAAGCCACAGTCTTTGCCCCAAAGACCTGCCAATCACATAAATGGCAAATTTCTTGTCACTGAATCACTGTCTCGAGAAGACAAAAAATTACTACTTTTTAAAAATGTTTACCTGAAAAAAATGTGCTGACTCAGGTTGAATTTGGCTCTTTCCCTTCAGCCAAACCACACATGACAGAGAAATGGCTTCAAATGCAGCTAAAGCACCGTGGGAGGATATTCCCAAATGCTATGAGGGAATAGCATTTCCCTGTGTGTGTCCCCCCTTCCCTCCTCTGCCAAAGCAGGACACTATTTTCATTGGTGGTTCTGCCTTTGGGAGGTCCTGTGTCCTGCCACTGCATTCCAAAATCACCAAACTGTCCTTCCTTTGCGGAGTGTGTTTTTCTTACATCTGTCAATTTACAGTGCCCAGAACTCACAAGCAGAGAATTCAGGGGCTTTGGATGGCCTCTGTCATCATAACTGTAATCCAAATACTCTAAATGCATAACATGACATTTAGAAAACAAAATCAGAGCCTTAAAATGGCAGTTTTGCCCAATAGTACACTGCTTTTCATAAAAGCACCTGGTACCAAAAATACTTTTACTGATGCAAGGATAAAATGTTGCTCTAGTTCCACTTAACTGATCCCAGTTGCCCATGTCAGCAAGGCTACTCCCCTTTTACAGGATTAAACAATGTCCTGCCATAGCCACACTAATTCCTGAATCTGCAGAAAACTGTTGTGCCAAACGGAGCAGCTTCCCTTGACCATGGAATGTCTCACACTCTGGCACGTTTGGAAAACTACAGACTGAGCAGTTGGAATTTCAGAAGTTAGAATTTGCCTTGCCTGACTCTCTGCCACGAGTAGATGTATTTTTAACAAACAACTCATCACTGTTGTGTAACTGGAGGAAGAAAGTCAAGTAACCAGGGAATTAATCCAAATATAAAATAATGATCCAACAAATTATAGGTTGCACATCTCCTGGCAGTGGCTGGGAGCAGCCCTCGAAAGACAGAGGCTGAGAAGACTCCTCTTTAAAATTCTATTTTTTTCTTCTTTTGTACTCAAACGTCACTTTTCAACCCAATCCTGGCCCAAGTGCAGAGGGAGAAACAGGATCACTGAAATCATGGGCAAGGTCTTGGTGCCCTTCGCTCCCAAGCAGTATTTCCTCTGCCTTCACTGTAATGCTGGATTGCTTTGGAGCACGAGGATGTCAGGATCTGACCCTGGATAACAGATTCAAGGTCACAGGATAAATCATCATGTCAGTCCTGACTAAGAGCAGTTGACTTGACGCTTCCTCTAAGCAAGATCCTCTTCCTTCCCCGTGAAAAAATCAGATCTCACTGATTAATTCCAAAAAGTGTAACAGCAACCTTCTGTCTTACTCCAGTTACCACTTTGCCTCTTCCACTCCTCCGAAGGTACGAGTGATGTCCGTGAAGCAGCAGCTGTAAGACCCCTTTAATGCCACAGCCCCCTCTGCTCTGGGGGGTGTGGGCATGTTTTTACATGCAGCAAGTTCTTTTTTACACCCCCTTCTATTTTCATTGCGTAATCATGGCAAGCTTTCTCCACATGCAGCCTCCAGATCTGGAGAGAATCTCTGGAGCCCGTGGCTGGTTGCCTAGCTAACACCTTCAGAGGAAATGGGGCTGAGCTGCACACATACATCCTTCAGACATACATCCTTCTTTACAATTCGGCATTTTAAGCAATGGTTGGCGTTCTCCAAACATTTTTTCCCCCCTAAAATTTCTGACAGCCTCTTCCTGTTATCCTGAGTTCAGGAGACTTAGTGAACCCCCTAGAAGGGCATGGCTGTATTTTGGGGTTTTAACAGTACCTGTGGAGGCCCTAAGCAAAGCTATCCAGCTTGTACCCCACTGGTTTATGGAAGAGGTTTGACTTCAAACAGGCCCCTACAGAGCTGCTGGAGGGGCTGAGGCTGTGCTGGGATGTGCAGTGCCTCACAAAAAGTGATTGCCCCCAATTTACAGTAAGTGCCCTCGGGAAAAGCATTCCAGGGGCATCCTGTTAGACACACAGCCCTTGATTAACCCAAGAAACTGCCGCTCAGTTGGCAGAAGTGCACCCTCAGCAAGGAAAGGAAGAAAGAGAAAAAAACCCCAAACAGAGGAGGCACATTAAAGAAACTCTTGAATCGAGAGTCCTTTTCTCCTCCACACTCTCTCCAAGCAGTCCCGGCCCGTGAGTGCACAAAGCATCCCTGGGCAAGAGCAGGAGCCCCAGCCAGCCCTGGCACCACTCACCCCAACCGAGAGAACGGCTGCCCGAGGCCAGGCTAAGAAACAACAAGAGGTTTTCTTACCTGATACACCTGTGCTGTTGGGTGCACAGTAGAACCAAGGCAGGAAAAACCCAGGTAAGAAATTCCATTTTACTCCCATTTATTAGACAGCGGCGACCAAAACCCAGGTTCCCTGGCTCTCCTGGCAGCTCCAAAGCTCCAGTGGCGTTGCCATCCTTGCCTGCTGCGCTAAGTTGAGGCTGAGTTTAAAGCGATGGATGGTTGCTCAGCAGCAGCAGCCCCCACAATCTCCACAGTGCCCGGGAGCCATGCGGGCAGCCCGGCACGGGCGCAGGGAGCAGGGCAGCTCCGCTCCGCTCTCCTCCTCTGCTCTGCGGGTGGCTCAGTCCCGCCCGGCTCCGCTGCCCTGCTCCCGCATCCCTCCCCTGCCGCGGGCTCTTCCTCCGGCCGCCCTGCCCGCCCGCGAGGCTGCCTGCCGAAAATAACCTCCGAAAGGATGGATTAATCCCACGGAGCGGGGTGGGAGCAACTCAAAGTGCTCCGGAGCCACTCGTGTCCTGCGCGCATCGTGCCAGGGAGGAGCAGGAGGAGCTCCGAGGGCAGGGGCGGCCGGGCCGGGCGCGCTCGGGGACGCGGAGCCACATGTGAACCGCGGGCACGGCCGCCCCCCGCCGCCCCCCCGGCACATCCCGGCGGCACCCGGGCACCGCAGCTGCAGCCCGGCTTCCAGCATCCATCCCTCCGGGAGAGCGGGCATGGAGCCGGGGGGCTGTGCTCAGGCAAACTGCCGCCTCCCCGCCGCTTACGCGCTGTCCCGGGCCGGGACCGCCGGGAGGGGCACGTCCCGGGGCCACCAACTTCTGCCTCGCCGCCCGTGGGCTCCTCGGGGGCTTCTCTACACTGGGGCACTGCCTTTGCGCGGCTCCATCCCGGGCTGGCGTCCTCCACCTTCCACCGCTCGTGCCTCGCGAACTCGCGGCCCCTCCGCTGCTCCCGGGGCTCCTGGGGACCCGGGGCTCGCCTTTCCTTGCAGGTCAAACTCCGTTTTCTCCTCCATATTCGCTCTTTCCTTCTCTCCTCCTCCGCCTCCTCGGCTTCTCGGTGCTGTTCAGTCTCGAATGACAATTTTAAAACCAACCCACAAAAGGAAACCGTGCAAAGGAGACATTTTCAAGAAATTATATTCATAAAGTAAAAAAAAAAAAAAAGAATGTACAGGTACCTTAAGCAAATGAAAGGAGGCACCGGGGGTAAAGTGTGGGGTTTGTCTTTTCATCTGCTTAAATCTGTATTATTATTTAGCACCAATATTTCGAGTGGCAGTTAAGGGGTGGTGGGTGAGGGGAAATAACAGCCCGGTGGGACCCAGGAGAACAGATGTACACAATGCACACACACAAAAGCAATACAACAGATATAAGATCATGTCATAAACGTGTAAGAAGGATGGGAGGGGGGGGCTATTTTTGTCCTGATCTTTTCCTCCCTCTGCCCATTTCCATAGCCACCCCTGCAGCTAGGGAGGAAAAGACACAAATTTTAACTCAAGCAGTTGGATTGTTGCATGAAAATTGCCTTTTTTTTTTTTTTTTTTTTTTGAGGAGGGAAACAAAAAGGTTTTTGATGGAATTTAACCGGTGACACACAGAACAGAATGATGTTGCCTCCCTGTATAACAGAACACATTTAAAACTTTTGGGATCCTTTCAGTTGAGATTTTTTTCACATTTCCCCCACCTTTAAGGCTGGTGTTCCAATGGGCTGCACACGCTGAGAATTCCTTGGTGGTGCTTTTCTCCTGCCAGACAGTTGTCATCTGATTTACCAGGAAAAAAGAACAGTTTTCTATGTCTTCAGTATACATGTGTAAAACCAGCAAGAAACTGCACTTTTGCAGTGTGTCTGTGTGTATCTTACATGTGGGGAACACACGTGTGACTGTGTCTGTGTGCCAGTGGAAGCACATCATGGCAACAACATGTGCTCTGAGGGGACAGACCTCGCCACAAATGTGACCATTAACACAAGTAAAGATACAGTGGCAATCCTAAAATACATGTGGAACTTCCCTCAGATAAATAAATTACGTGTGATCCAGACTGACCTTAATTATATCCCCATATGATGCAGAAGAAGGACATTCAGCCTTGGGTTTAGTTAGTTTTGTACACAAATACATATTTAAACAAAATAGGCTGGTGCAAATATATATATAGACACATATATATATGCACACCCACTCAAAATAAACAACTCCCATTGCTAAAGGGAAGAGAGGAGATAAAACAATAATAATGATAGACAATATATTTAATTTCCTACCATTTCAGCAGAGTAGCCCAAGCTCTTTACAGTCAATGACAGATTAAAATTGCTAAGACATAGATTAAGAAACAATTAAAATTGCTATTAAAACATCAAAACAAAACAAAATAAATAAGCTCCCCAAATCTTTCTCATCTAATCCTCTTGAAAATAATTAAAGCTTTCCTTTAGCTTTAGCTACTGGCTTGGAACTGTCAAATAGTCTTAAAAAAAGATGGCCCATGATACTGAATGTTTCCTAAGCCTTTTTGTCACTGTGCTAAACTCCTGCCTCTCCCAATCTCTCTGTCTGCAGGCAGCAGCTTTTATGGAAATAACCATCCTGTGATCTGACCTTGGTGGGCTCAGGCTGTCAAAAGTTGATGCTCTGCACCCATGTCTGGACAAGTTTACAAGTAAATGACATTTAAACTTTATTATCCTTGGTTGTTTATCACTATATTAACAATGACTAATTTTTGAAGTAGTAAGCAGAGGTCACAACTTTGAAGCATGTTTTACTATAATTGAAACCAGAAACCCAGATTTCAATATCTGTCAAGTGTTTTTCTTCTGGAACATGTAACAGGTTTTCCCCTGATCACAGTCATCCATACTCTGTAACTGCTGCCATAAAATAATTTATTGGAGGGCACAATTTGATGGGATTGAGGACAAACATGCTCAGTCATTTGGGCCAAATAACAAGTTTTCATAGTCATTTCTTACCTCAGGATTTTGGGACCGTATCAGGAGGACATTATTTCAATTTATTTTGCAGTGGCACTACATTACCTGGTATTCTTAACAGATCATTTTCTAAACAGAACAGGTGGTTTTGCTGCCAGCAAAATAAAGATGTCATATTGTCACATATAATTTTGAGGCAAAAAATGTACCACAGGGCTAATTAGTTTCCCTCTCCCATGATTCCACCTAAGCAGCTCATGAAAGACTGTTGTGGCAACATCACCAAATGTCTCCAGATATACAAATTACACACATATGCCTATTTTTATAAATGAGATTTGGGACTATCAGCAGCAATCTCATGGTGGGAATATTTAGCTCATTTCAGAGGTTGTGCTGTACTTGCACTGTGGGAATGTCCCACAGCCCCAACACAAGTGTGTCTGTGTTTAATCAGCACCAGAGGAAACACAAAATTAATTTCCCTTTCACCTAAAGGAATCCAGTTTTTATCTGTTTCCAAATGTTCTGCAGAACATCCAGTTCCTCCCCCAGCCTGTGTAATTTCATAATCATGAAGTACAGTGCAGCCAGATGCTCTGCCCTCTTTTTTCTTTGTGCAACCATTTGGGGATGAAATTCCAGGGCTAGTTCCAGGGCTGGGATGGTTGGCTTACCCCAGATGGGTTGATCTCAGGGATGCACTCCCAGCTGGGGCCATCCCAGGCCATTCCTCCACAAGATGCTCTGAGAGCAAATGCCCCTCTCATTCCTTGTCCATCCATCTGTAGGGATGAGTCATTGGGAAGATGCTTATCAATGTTTGCCATTGTTTACAGCCCAACAAATGAGTGTTTGCCACTGTTTACAGTCCAACACTGATCCATAGGGGCAGAGAAGTTGCCTGATGTAATTGATAGGAGCCACAGTGCCAAAATGCAGATTCCATCATTGGCATGTCTTCCTGCCTAAAAGCCAGAAAGCTCCATATATGAGCTGCTGTCACCTTGGAAACGTTCGGGAGAGAAATGCCAACTCTGTGGGAGCACAGTCTGCAGCCACACAGCAAACTGAACTGCCCAGTCCTACCCCATTCCCAGCTGATCCTCAAGTGGTACCACAGGAACTTCACAGAAATGCCTCTAAATTTAACCTCACAGTAAGAAAACAGCAGGGTTTTAATTTATTCCTCCTCACTTTGTTACCCATTTTCTCCGAGATGGATCACTGGGGGTCAGACCCTTAAAAATCTACAAGAATTGCATCAACCAGAGCCTTTTTGCACATTTCCTGGAGCTTAAAGCTTTAGGTTCACTGGTTTGAAGTTGATACACATGGCTGGGGAGCCATCATTTCCTTCAGAGGAACTGAATATGTTCTCTCTTCTCCCCTCTATACGGGAGATAAAAATCTATATTGCCCTTCCCTAGAGACAAATTATCCAACTGACACAAAATCATGACCATTTTTTGTTGTTGTTATGAAAATTGTCCAAATAGTTGTAAACTGGGACTAAATAAATACCCTGCATAAAAATATCACAAGAAGCCAATAATCAGTGATATTTCCAGGTGTTCTTCCAAGTGTTTTCTTGAGGGGAAAATCTGTGCTTGGATCTTTTTCATCCCAGCTCTAGGAGTGTGGGAACTGGCAGGTTCAGAGTTAACACAGTTATATCTATTCCAGATCTGCAGAGAGAGCTATACAGTTAATCACTGCATATTTTTAGCCTACATCTTGTAGCTTTAATCCTGCAAATGTCTGTATGTAATTTGTTTTATGTAATATGAATAGATGCCATAAAATCAAGATTCCACCATTTATAGAGCTAAGAATGTCCACATATTTCTCAAGAATGAGGACCTGCAGCATAAGTGTGGGACAAAAAACTGGTCACTGTGAGTAATTTATACTCTATGCTGTGGGTGCCAGTGGAAATAAATGCTCAGATTAGCAGCATGTTCTCATATGCATGGGATCAAAAACCAGACCTTACTCTCATAGCAACTCTAACAATGACAGAAATATTGCTTACAATTAAGGAACAGTTTCAACTAAATAAATCTGAGAATGCATCTGTCTCTATGTACAGATCAGGGTGTATTTTGGCGTGGATGATGTCCCAGTGTTTTCACAACTGAATCCCTGTGAATCTTTGAATGGCTGGATTTCTCCAGCATGTCATGGAGTGCCAAGAGTGAGGGAGCAGGGATGTGCTCTGCTGTGGATCCACTGAACTGGTCCTTGACTTTGTCGAGGTAGTACAAGGAATAGAACGGAAAGGAAACACAGGTAATTAACTTAGAAACCTTCAGTACTCTAAAATGTGTGTGCTCCAGCCCCAAATCCACAGGACTTTGTAGAAAGTCTGCTGAATTCACAAGAAAGATTTCTTTTAATCATAATGCCAGCAATTTGCTTAAAATTGATAAATGCACGTAGAGCTGAAGGTTCGGGGGGGATGCCTCTGATTCCAGTTACCTGAGATCACCCGGACCAGACGCCCCAGACAGGCAGAGCTGGTGTCACGGGGGCTCCCACTGGGCAATTACTGCCCTTACCACGGTGGAAGCTGTACTGTGTAAATTAAAGTGTAAATCATTCCTTTGGAGAAGTGCCCAAAGCCCACAGAGCTGAACTGTCAGGAGCCCACAGAGCCGCGTAACCCCCCCCCACCACCACCAGGCCCGGGCAGGGGCCGTGTCACAGCTTCAGGTGCTGAGGGTCAGTCATAACAAACAATCAACCCCGGAGGGACGGGCCCGGCTGCCCCAAATCCCGGGAACTCCCGGGGCTGGACCGACCCACGGACACGGCCCCACGGACACGGCCCCGGGCTCGG